>CAUYON010098723.1:0-29269 GCA_963573935.1 Arctocebus calabarensis | reverse complement strand
TAGTCCCAGCTACTCGGGAGGCTGAGGCAAGAGAATCACTTAAGCCCAAGAGCTGGAGGTTGCTGTGAGCAGTGTGACACCACGGCACTCTACCCAGGGCGATAAAGTGAGACTCTGTCTCTACAAAAAAAAAAAAAAACTAGCCAGGCATTGTGGCAGGTGCCTGTAGTCCCAGCTACTTGGGAGGCGGAGGCAGGAGAATCACTTGAGCCCAGGAGTTGGAGGTTGCTGTGAGCTGTGATGCCACAGCACTCTACCTAGGGTGACAGCTTGAGGCTCTGTCTCAAAAACAAATAAAATTAAATTAAAAATAAGTTTTTGGTACTGCCCATAGTCTCCTCACCTTGGGTTTCTTGGGTTCTAGAGATATAATAACATACAGAGCCACATACAAAGCCCTTGCCTAAGATTCTGTGGAACATGAATTAGGGGAAGTTTGTTATCAGTGTCGTCATCCACAGCCCTGGTAGCTAAGCAATCCGTCTTGGACACTGTTCCCAGTCTAATATTTAGACAGCGATAGTAGTTTTAATTTTATTTCCACAACTTCAATAAGATCAGCTCAGAAGAGAAGATAAAATCCAACACTACTCTCTCCCTGCCCCCTCCTTGGCTTTTCATTATTAGTGACATGAGGTGGCTTTACCCCAACTCCCTCCCTCTCCTGTTAGCCAGGCAAGTGTGAATCATTCTGATCTAGACCAGGTGCAAAAGGGCGTGGGCAGGATTTCTGATGGGTCAACCATTTAAGCAGAATTATTACGCCTTAGATTCTCCATTTCCAAAGCCATTGCCCCTCTGGACTGCCTGCCCTATAATCAGGAAGAGTAGGATATCTCTGGAGAATTTTCTGACACAGTTCTCTTTTTTTAGTGGTCACCAAGAGTGGCAAGAAAAGGAAGAAAGCCCTGAATTGGGGGAAACCAGGATGCCTGACAGGGACAACTATGCCAATGGCACTGGGAACAGCGGTGGAGGCCCTGGAGGCGGTGGCAATGAGGAAGCCAGTGGGGCAGGGGCAGGGAGCGGTGGGGCCACCTCAGATGCCATCTGTAGAGACTTCTTGAGGAATGTGTGCAAGCGAGGCAAGCGTTGTCGATATCGCCACCCAGACATGAGTGAGGTCTCCAACTTGGGAGTGAGCAAAAATGAGTTTATCTTTTGCCATGACTTCCAGAACAAAGAGTGTAGCCGCCCAAATTGCCGTTTCATCCATGGCTCAAAAGAAGATGAGGATGGCTATAAGAAGACAGGAGAGCTTCCCCCTCGGCTAAGGCAGAAAGTGGCAGCTGGCCTGGGCCTTTCACCAGCTGACCTACCAAATGGCAAAGAGGAGGTTCCCATCTGCCGTGACTTCCTCAAAGGTGACTGTCAGAGGGGAGTTAAGTGCAAGTTCCGTCACCTGCAACGGGATTTTGAGTTCGATGCTCGGGGTGGAGGAGGCACTGGTGGTGGGGGCTCAACAGGATCAGTTCCCCCCGGACGTCGTCATGATCTCTATGATATTTATGACCTTCCTGACAGGGGCTTTGAGGACCATGAGCCAGGCCCCAAGCGCCGGCGAGGTGGATGCTGTCCCCCTGATGGCCCCCATTTTGAGTCATATGAATATAGCTTGGCTCCGCCCCGCGGAGTAGAGTGCAGACTGCTAGAGGAGGAGAATGCCATGCTCAGGAAGCGAGTGGAGGAGCTAAAGAAGCAGGTCAGCAACCTGTTGGCCACTAATGAAGTACTGCTGGAACAAAATGCTCAGTTCCGAAATCAGGCCAAGGTGATGACCCTGAGCTCCACTGCACCAGCGACTGAGCAGACTCTTGCCCCCACTGTGGGCACTGTTGCCACTTTTAACCATGGCATTGCCCAGACTCACACTACTCTTAGCAGCCAGGCTCTACAACCTCGTCCTGTGACCCAACAAGAACTGGTGGCCCCTGCTGGAGCTCCAGCTGCTCCCCCAACTAATGCTGCCCCTCCTACTGCTCCTCCCCCACACTTGAACCCTGAGATTGCACCACTGTCAGCTGCTCTGGCTCAAACAATTGCCCAGGGAATGGCACCCCCACCTGTCTCCATGGCTCCTGTAGCTGTATCTGTGGCTCCTGTAGCCCCTGTGGCTGTATCGATGGCCCAGCCGTTGGCAGGAATCACAATGAGCCACACTACCACTCCCATGGTGACTTACCCTATTGCTTCCCAGAGCATGCGCATCACAGCCATGCCACACTGATGGGGCCAAAGGACACTGCCCTGATGTAGCCTCTCAGTGCTGGGGTCATGGGGCCCTGGGACCATTAGCTACTCGCCTAGTCCTCTCAGGCCCTTTCTGAAGGGCTCACTCAAGAACTAGGACAAGAGACTACAAGGAGTATGGTTCTGAGGAGGGGTTGGGTTGGTGTGTTTTCTCTCACCTGCCTTTTCTGAGGGTCCTCTTATCCATCTTTTACCCTCACAATGAAGGCTTGCATAAGAATGCAGACTGAAGCCAGGAGAGAGGAAGGACTGACTGAGGGTCTTTGTCCTCTTATGGGAAGTTGGAGACATCCCTGGTCTTGTCCTTTCTTCTGCACAGCACAGGTTCCAACACTGGGTTTGGGGGGGAAAAAAACCTGCCCAGAGAGAGAGCCAGGAAAGACTGGGAAGTAGGTGGTCAGAGAGAAGGCCTGATAGCAGCCTTCAGACAATTTGGGGGCTATTTGGTTGGGTTGGACAATACAGGAGCTGCTCCTAGGCTCTGGAAAGGCCAGGACCATAGTACTCCAGCCCAAAGACTAGGGGAGCATTCATTACCCTAGCTTGGCCTGGAAATTTGTAGGGCAGGGCCCACTACTTTTCAAAGAAATAAAAGAACATTATTTTTAACAAATGGAGGCAGTGAAAACTTGCTTAGATGTTCTGTGTAGAAGATGGGAGCAGTAAGTAAATCTCATGCCAAAATGGGATAAAGACCCCCACCCTTATAGTTTGGGTAAGTTTGGTGGAGGCCAAAGAAGGGTAGGGATCCAGAACAAGTCCAAATGGGGGTTTGCAAAAGGTACTTTGTGGGGTAAAAACATTGGAGCCACCTAATCTAGTTTAAAAATAATCTCATCTGTTTCTGGTCTCTCTCTGCACATGTTATTCCCAGGTTGCCTTAGTAACCAGGGCTCTTAGGGGCATTTAAGGGGGCAGGTATTATGGAGGGTGTATGTGCAGAGAAATAGGAATGGGATGTTACACGTATAGTTGACAGATCCTTCCCTTATTAAAACAGCAGAGCAGGTGGAGGTAGCCTTTCTTGAGTTGTGCTACCCAGCCCTTTCTCAGTGGTCAATTCCTTAAACCTTCAAAGCTTGGGAGGTGCTGGGAAAAGGGAGTTCTGGGGACACAAGCCTTGGGTTTATCCCTTTTTCCCCTTTGTCTCCACATAGGACCAGAGGTTTTAAATCTATTTAAAGGTCAGGCCAGGGACTCCAATAGCCAAATCTCAGTTCTCCTCAGCTCATGGTTGATGTAGGGGAAACGACTCAGGTGTATAGTCTACTGGGACAATGAATTTGGGGGTAGGGAAAGTGATCCTTGGTTGTATCCCACCCTTTCCACCCCACCCCCATTGTATCTCTTTCTACCTCTTGCTCTCTTGGCTGGTTAATCACTCAGGTTGTACCTGGGATTGGAGATTGTAGGCTAGGCCAAAGCCGGTCATTGAAAAAAAGCCTAAAGCCTAAAAGTGGGCAAATACTGTTTGTGGATTTTAGAAACAACACATTGATGAACTTAACAGTTTTCTGACACAATTCTAGATTATTAAAAGATGGTTTATGAACATTTTGAGAGAAATGTAATCATAGATACCAACATGAATTCTCAGTCAAATCCTGGCTGTATTTCCTCCTTGCCAAGTATATCTAAAGAGGCTGATTTTGGAAACTGTAGACATGTCTTGAATTCATGACTAAAGACCACCAAACAAGTTGGTTTAATGCCATCGCAGTGAGGGAGTGAGCACACCATTGGGAATCATGGTGTGTCTCAATAGGAGACTGTTAGTACTCAGAGGATTTAGAGTTAAGTGATTTGGGGGAAGGTTTAAGAAGGTAGATGTTCTGGCTCAGCGCCTGTGGCTCAATGGGCTAAGGCACCAGCCATGTACACCTGAGCTGGCGGGTTCGAATCCAGCCTGGGCTCGCCAAACAACAATGGTGGCTGCAACCAAAAAGTGGCTGGACGTTGTGGCGGACACCTGTGGTCCCAGCTACTTGAGAGGAAGAGGCAGGAGACTCGCTTGAGCCCAGGAATTGGAGGTTGCTATGAGCTGTGATGCCACAGCACTCTATCCAGAGTGACCGCTTGAGGCTCTCTATCAAAAAAAAAAAAAAACAACGTCGATGTTCTGCATTAGTGCTGTTAAGGGAGGAAGGGATAATTCTATGATTGGATTTTTTTTTTTTTTTTGAGACAGTGTCTTACTTTGTCATCCTCTGTAGAGTACAATCATGTCATAGCTCACAGCAACCTCAAACTCTTGGGCATAAGTGATTCTCCTGTCTCAACCGCCCAAGTAACTGGGACTACAGGCACCCACCACAATGCCCAGCTATTTTTAGAGATGAGTACTTGCTTTGGCTCAGGCTGGTCTCCAGCCTCAGCCTCCCAGAGTATTAGGATTACAGGCATGAGCCACCATGCTAGCCTCCATGATTGTATATCTTAATTTTATCTAGAAGGGCAGACTAGAGTGAAGCTAAAGCTGCCATTGGCAATGCAATCACTCAGCTGGGAAAAGGAAGTTTGCTGTTTTGTGGTTTACAAGCTGTCTAGTGCTTAAACAAAATTGTGAACTGATCTTGTTTTATTTATTTTTATTATTTTTTGCAGTTTCTGGCCAAGGCTGGCTTTGAACCTACCACCTCTGGCATATGGGGCTGGCACCCTACTCCTTTGAGCCACAGGTGCTGCCCCTATTTTAATTTTTTATTTATTTTTTTGAGAGAGAGTCAAGCTGTTTTCCTGGGTAGAGTACTATGGCATCATAGCTCACAACAACCTCCAACTCTTGGACTCAAACAATTCTCTTGCCTCAGTTTTTCTGCTTTTTTTAGTAGCAATGGGGTCTTGCTTTTGCTCAGGCTGGTCTTGAACTCATGAGCTCAGCTTCCACCCACCTCAGCTTCCCAGAGTGCAAAGATTACAGGCGTGAGCCATGGCGCTTGGCTGTCTTTTTCATTTTTTGAGACAGCCTCAAGCTGTCACCCTGTGTAGAGTGCTATGGCATCACAGCTTACAGCAACCTCCAACTCCTGTACTCAAATGATTCTCCTGCCTTAGCCTCTCAAGTAGCTGGGACTACAGGCGCCTGCCCTCAGCTATTTTTTGGTTGCAGCCATCATTGTTGTTTGGCAGGCACAGGCTGGATTTGAACTCGCCAGCTCAGGTGTATGTGGCTGGCGTCTTAGCCACTTGAGCCACAGGTGTGGAGCATGTTTTTTTCATTTTCATTTTTTTTTTTATTAACAAGACATGATCCTCTCTCCTTTATTTATTTATTTTGGTAGTTTTGGCCAGGGCTGGGCTTGAATCTGCAACCCCTGGTATATGGGGCCAGCGCCCTACTCCTTGAGCCACAGGTGCTGCCCTGTTTTTTTCATTTTTAATTGAGACAAAGTCTCACTTTGTTTTTTTTTGTTGTTTTCTTTTTTTTTTTTTGCAGTTTTTGGCTGGGGCTGGGATTGAACCTGCCACCTCCGGCATATAAGGCTGGCACCCTACTCACTGAGCCACAGGCGCTGCCCCCAATTCTCACTTTGTTGCCCTTGGTAGCTTGCTGTGAATCATAGTTCACAGCAACCTCAAACCCCTGGGCTGAAGTGATCCTCTTGCCTTACCCTTACAGGTAGCTGAGACAATAGGTGCCCACAACACTCTGCTAGTTTTCTATTTCTTTCTTTCTTTCTTTTTTTTTGAGACAGTCTCACTTTGTTGCCCCTGGTAGAGTGCTCTAGCATCACAGCTCACAGCAACCTCCAGCTCTTGGGCTATGGCGATTCTCTTGCCTCAGCCTCCTGAGTACCTGGTACTACAGGTGCCCGCAATGACACCGGCTCTTTTGTTGCAGTTGCCACTGCTGTTTTAGCTGGCTGGGGCTGGGCTTAAACCAGTCACCCTCGGCATAAGGGGCCAGAGGCCTACCCACTGAGCCAAAGGCGCTGCCCTAGTTTTTCTTTTCTTTCTTTTTTTTTTTTATTGAGACAGAGTTTCGCTCTGTGACACTGGGTAGAGTACCACATTGGCATAGCTCACAGCAACCTCAAACTCTTGGGTTCAACAGCTCCTCTTGCCTCAGCCTCCCAACTAGCTGACACTATAGGTGCCCACAACACCTATTGTTAGTAAAGATGGGGTCTTCCTCTTGCTCAGGCTGGTCTCCAACTTGTAAGCTTAAGCAATCTACCCACCTCAGCCTCCCAGAGTGCTAGGATTACAGGTGTAAGCCAGTGGTCTTGTTTTTTATCTCACTTCATCACAATCAGTGAGTGACTTCGCCTAATGCTGATGTTTGATGAGATTGTGTTCAAAAGAAGAACTCACTGGCTATCTGTGAGTACCAGATAGTCCTAACAACTCTGAAGTCTGTGTCAGGAGCTGCTCTCCTCTCTAGTATCTGCTAAGTCATTGCAGATAAAAAAAGAAAAAAAAAAGTCAGTTAATAGTAGCATTTGGTAGAATGTTGATTAGTGCATTCATGTTAAAGAAATCTCTAGTAATAAGCCCCCAAGGGTTGTGTTTTATTAAAAAGCCCAACTAGGTGGCACCTATGGCTCAAAGGAGTAGGGCATGGGCCCCATATGCCACAGGTGCTGGGTTCAAACCCAGCCCCAGCCAAAAACTGCAAAAAAAAAAAAAACACACTTCTTTTGGCTCAGCGCCTGTGGCTTAAGCAGCTAAAGCGCCAGCCATATACACCTGAGCTGGCGGGTTCAAATCCAGCCTGAGCCTGCCAAACAACAATGACAGCTGCAACCAAAAAAAATAGCTAGGTGTTGGCTCAGCAGGTCAAGGCGCCAACCACATATACCTGAGCTGGCAGATTCGCATCCAGCTTGGGCCTGCTGAACAGCAATGACGGCTGCAACCAAAAAATGGCCAGGTGTTGTGGCGGGCACCTGTAATCCCAGCTACTTGGGAGGCGGAGGCAGGAGACTCGATGGGCCCAGGAATTGGAGGTTGCTGTGAGCTGTGATGCCACAGCACTCTACCCTGGGTGACAGCTTGAGGCTCTGTCTCAAAAAAAATAATAATAATAATATTCAAAGGGTCTGTCACTTGCATTGACTAAAACACTGGAGCACTCTTCCCTTAAAATTGCTTAGGGACAAAACCTTGAATTTGAGAAACAGTGTAGACCTTTTCATTAGTAATAATTCAGATGAGAACAACCTAGGACCTAATAGTTCTACTATATTATGCCTAAGTAGACCACTCCTAATATTGTGTGTTCTTCTAAATGTAATTAAGAGGGCCATTGACAAACCAATGGGATAGCTGAAAAAGATCTGGCAAGAGAAGGCTGAAGGGAAATCCAATAGATGTCTTCAGATATTTGAAGAACTATTCAATGGAAGAAGGTTCTGTTTGCTGCATAGGAGATAAAAAGGGAGCTCTATCTAGGTTCAGTGCCTGTGGCTCAAGCAGCTAAGGTGCCAGCCACATACACCTGAGCTGGTGGGTTCGAATCCAGCCCAGGCCTGCCAAACAATGACAGCTGCAACAGAAAATAGCCAGGTGTTGTGGTGGGTGCCTGTAGTCCTAGCTACTTGGGAGGCGGAGGCAGGAGAATCGCTTGAGCCCAGGAGTTGGAGGTTGTTGTGAGCTGTGATGCCACAGCACTCTACCCAGGGCGACAGCTTGAGGCTCTGTCTCAAGGAAAAGGGAGTTCTAGACTAGCTAACATTTATTGAATGATTAATATAAGCCAAGGCACTGTGCTAGGCACTTTACATGCAACATTTCTACCTTTTTTTTTTTTTCAGACAGTCTCAAGCTGTCGCCCTGGGTAGAGTGCCGTGGTGTCACAACTCACAGCAATTTCAAACTCTTGGGCTTAAGCGATTCTCTTGCCTCAGCCACCCAAGTAGCTGGGACTACAGGCCCCCGCCACAATACATGCAATATTTCATTGACACAATGGGTACTATCATTTTGCTGAAGAGAAAGGAGGCTTAAAAAGTAACTTTGCCCTTCCTACGTCAGGTATAAGAAACAGAAAAAAAAATAATAATAATGATGATAACCTACCCAGGGTTCTACCAACTAATAAAGATTGGGCTAGGCTGGCTCAGCGCCTGTGGCTCAACGGGCTAAGGCACCAGCCACATACACCTGAGTTGGTGGGTTCGAATCCAGCCCAGGCCCGGCAAACAACAATGACGGCTGCAACCAAAAAATGGCTGGGCATTGTGGCCGGTGCCTGTAGTCCCAGCTACTTGGGAGGCAGAGGCAGAAGACAAGCAGAAGGAATTAGAGGTTGCTATGAGCTGTGATGCAACGGCACTCTATCCAGGGTGACAGCTTGAGGATCTGTCTCAAAAAAAAAAAAAAAAAAAGAATGGGCCAGGAATCTATGTAGGCAGTCTGACTTCAGACTGGGCCTGAGAAAGTTCCAATGGTAGAGCCATGTAACAATGGGACTACTATTTGGCAGTACATTTTAAGGAATAAATAATACAGAAGTGTCTTCAAATCCTGTTGCCCCTTTTGGCCTTGTGAATAGGATGAAACCAGAGTACCACATCCAATCTCCTGCCTTTCCTAGAAGGCAATCGGTTTACATATAAATGCAGATTGCAAGTCCAGGAAGTCTGGATATTCTCTCTTCACTTGGGCCCCACTCTAAGACACTTCCTATGACTATCGGCCAGCCTTTCCTATTGCCACTTACTGTTTGTCACCACCAGGTGGCACCTGGGCAGCAGGATTGTCAATGGCGGGACCCACCCTGTTTACTTGAGCTGGTAACTGCATTGCAGCTGATTTGTGGCTCCTGGGCTCCAGCTGGGACAAGATCTTCCTGAGGATGAGGTTTTGTCCCCCCATAAAACATCTAAAGTAGAAGGGCCTGATGATTTGGATGAGATGAGAAAGGGAGAAGTTTGGGAAGGCACCTCCAAACGTCACCCTCTCCAGTCCCCCAGCCCTAGGAACCCCCTCCTCTATCTCTGTGCTTGGCATTTGTTTCTCAGGAGCTTCATCCACTGCCCTGCTGTAGTTCTGCTTCATCAGTTGGTGAGCGGATCACTCCTACCTCCTCCAAGTCTATGGTTGCCCTTTTCTATCTGCTTACCTCTGGGAATATGAAGGATAAAGAAGGCAGATAGAAAATTGTGTCTTATACAGTTCCGCAAACTGAATGAAGCAGTCTAGCTACTGCCAGCCATATGAAAGCAGGGAAAAGGAAGTGAAAAAAGATTAAGGGAGGGAAGCTGATCAAGGACAGCTGCTTTAAGCAGCTTTGATGAAACACAGCCACATGAAAGCTATGCCCTGCAGAGCTAGATAAAATTTATCAGTTGCAGATCTCCAACAATCACCCCTAGTTCCTCTGCTGCATCAGAAAGAGTAACAATAAGTTGCACATATACTGCATTAGGGTGGTGCCTGTGGCTCAAGGAGTAGGGTGCCAGCCCCATATGCTGGAGATGGTAGGTTCAAACATAGCCCTGGCCAAAAAAAAAAAAAAAAAAATACTGCAACAACAACAACAAAATCATCTTATGACCAACCAACCCTTCCTTCCTCAGCTTCTAATTAGTTTAGTACCTACATTCTCTGGACAACACTCCCATCTTATTGTAAGGCCAGTTAACTGTAAAAATAGTCCTCATCAATCTACCTGAACTTTTTCTTCCTAAACCTACACAGTACAATGAAGATCTGCATTAATATTACACCTGTATTGCAAACATTTCTTCTAACTCAGGCAAATGAGAAACGGAATTACCTCACGACTCTTGATTCCTCATTTTAGTGTTCTCTAAATTTTTCAGGCTCAAGAAATTCTTGAAAAATGTAATAATTTCCTCTGCACTTGAAGCTCCCCTGCCTTTGGCGCCAATTTAGTCTTAATCCATCCTCTAAGGTAGAGATGACTAGCTAACCCTTGGGGATTTCCAAAAAGAAATAAAGCTTTACTTCCTATTCGCTCCTCCGCTTTTTTTTTTTCTTCCCTGAAGGCTGGATTATCTGATTTGTAGTTCCCTAACTCTCCAGTTTTCTGTAACGTCAGTTGTTACACTGCATGGAAAAGGTAAGGGAATTGGGGAAATGTCCGTTCTCGAACACTTCCAAATATCATTTCTTTTTTTTTTTTTTTTTGTCCTTCTGTAAGGACAGCCAGGAAAAGAAAGAAAACTAGGGAAAGTTGACAAAGAAACATACAGGAGTTCTAGATAAAATACTACCAAACCGTCCGAACAGGTACAAAGAAATCATGACGCCCCACAACCCCTCAAACTTCGCAATTTGGGCTTTCTCCAAAACCGAGTAATTGGCTGTGCGGCTCCGCATGACGTCATACCGCAGGCTCTGGAATCCCACGTGGGGGAAGAGGTCCGCCCTCTTCTCTTTAAATGGTACACCACGCCTTCTCCTTATTACCAAATCAAATGCCGCCCCTGAGACCCTTTCGTCCCTTTCCCGCCACCCCAGACCCCCATCTTGGCACTCTGGTCCAATCAGTGAGGCCGTGCCTCTCCCTTCTCCCGGCTCCCTTCTCCGCGTAAGACGGGAGGAGTTTCAATCTTTTAACTCCACCTCGGTCTACGCGGCGCGAGCCAACCCAAGCCCTCAGAAAGGATGGGCGTGACTTGAAGTCCCCTCCCCCATCGCGGGGATCACGGTTTGCGGAGCGGAGCTGCCAGCTAGAACAGGCAGTTTTACCCCTTGTCTCCGGGTCGGGCGGGTTCTCTCAGCGGTAGCACAATGGACCGCTCCCCGGGAGAGGGCTCCAGCCTCAGCCCCATGGACCAGCCCTCTACCCCCACCGACCCCCCTGACCAGCCCCCGGCTGCCCACACGAAGCCCGACCTGGGTTCTGGGGGCCAACGTGCCGGCCCTGGAGCGGCGGGCGAAGCCCTGGCTGTGCTGACTTCTTTCGGGCGGCGGTTGCTGGTGCTAATACCGGTGTACCTGGCCGGGGCAGTGGGACTCAGCGTGGGTTTCGTACTCGTCGGCCTCGCCCTCTACCTGGGCTGGCGCCGGGTCCGCGATGAGAAAGAACGGAGCCTTCGAGTAGCTAGGCAGCTACTGGACGACGAGGAGCGACTCACGGCGAAAACTCTCTATATGAGCCATCGAGAGCTACCTGCCTGGGTGAGCAACCGCCCTAGGTCCTCGATGCAGCACAGCCCCTCTCCCAACTCCGCAGTCTGGGGGATTTCCTTCTCTAGAGTCAGCTCCCAATTTGGCACAGCGAGCCCCAGAATTTCTCCCCGCTAGCCTCCTGCCTGCTGGGACGAGCCACTGTCCCCACACACCCTCTCCGCAAGATGGGTCCTTGCACAGAACCAGGACTTCCTCCTCTATTCTTGGTCTACAGCAGTGGGAACATCTGGAGACCTCGTCTCAGCTGGGCTTTCCCTCCTAGCCAAGCCATCTTGAACGCCCTTCTTGGCTTCTGGTGCCATTCGCCCTGTCGCTGCCTCTGAGCATCCAGGTCCCTGTTATTGCTCAAAGGGTTCCCCCGCTGTCCTGTTCTCAAGACTTTTAACCCACTTAAGGCTATAAGATTCTTCCTTTTCCCCGTGAGATCCAGCCCCAGGAGCACTTCCCAGCTGAGCCCCGGCACCCGGGCTGACCCTCCGGCAGTGGCTTTCCAGTCCCGGCTGCCGGGCTGCGGCACGGCGGAGGCGGCTGCTGCAGTGCCCTGCCCGCACGCCCGGCCAGCGGCCACACCCTTTTCCGGACTGTGGGCTGTGCTTGCTCCGCCGGGACTAGACCCATCTTCACCCAGCGCGACTCCCGAGCCGCAGCAGAGTCCCTCACCCGGCCCCTCCCAGCGGATGTGCTGGTCGAAGGGGAGAATGGCAGAAGAGGGGAATCTAAATTGACACGAAACAGCCATGCTTCCCAGGCCTTGAGCTGGGAGGAGAAAGGGGGAAGAAATGGTCCTAGGGGACCTATAGCCCAGGCGGCTGCGCCTCACATGGAAGCTAATCTTCCTGCCCTGCAATGCCGAGCGCAGGTGTCTCTTTTAACTGTAAAAGAGAGACAGAAAGAACAAGCACAAAACCAGCACCTCATTAGCTCTTCTGGTTGCTCCCTGACTCAGGGATTTGCTTCCACTTCACCTTTTTACAATACAAGCCCCAGAGTGAGGAAAGAAGGGAAGAGCTTCTTAAATCCCAGATTACCTCCCTTTCCAGAAAGAATGTGACCTCCTCCTCCTTCCTCCTCTCCCCAGAGCTGTCATTTTATAGCCCAGAGCTAGCCACAAAGCAACTTTCTGTGGCCTACACCCGTCTCTGGCCTTTTCTTTCTTTCTGTCTTTCTTTTTTTTTTTTGAGAAAGAGTCTTTCTCTGTAGCTCTGGCCACAGTGCTGTGGCGTCATCTCTCACAGCAACTTCAAACACTTGGGCTCAAGTAATCGTCTTGCCCCAGCCTCCCAAGTATCTGAAACTGCAGGCGCCTGACGTGATGCCCAGCTAGGTTTTTTTTTTTTTTGCTTGTTTTGGGTTTATTTGATTTTTACTAGAAATGGAGGCCTCACTCTTGCTCAAGCTGGTCTCGAACTCCTGAGCTCAAGGGATCCACGCACCTCGGCTACCTAGAGTGCTAGTACTATAGGAGTGAGCCACTGTGTCCAGCCAGTTCCTCTTAATAGACCTCAGCCTCAAACTCTGTGAGGAATGAAACCTCTGCACATCCCAGCCCCTGCATCCCACCCCACACCCCTCCCCAGTGTGAGGAGTCCTTGCAACTCACACTCCCTCTCCTCTATGGGCATCCCACCCACATCTTGGTAAGAACCACAGGCAAAGGGTGTGTTCATCACCATCTCTGCCTTTCTCACCTCCAGGTCAGCTTCCCAGATGTGGAAAAGGCTGAATGGCTAAATAAGGTGAGGACTGATTCTCCTGATTATTGTTCTTCGTGAGGGGAGAATGGGGGGCTCGTTCCTCTTGGTGGACCCTCAGCTCTGCCCGCCAGCCTAGTCCCCTGGTGCTCTCTTGAGGAGAAGATTCTGAAGGAACTTACCATTAGAGGCAAGATCAGGCCTGTGACCACCTCCCTTTCCTTCCAGATTGTGGCCCAGGTCTGGCCCTTCCTGGGTCAATATATGGAGAAGCTTCTGGCAGAAACTGTGGCCCCTGCTGTTCGGGGATCTAACCCCCATCTTCAGACATTTACATTTACACGAGTGGAACTGGGTGAAAAGGTATGTGTATAGGAAAGAAAGTAATGAAAGGGGGTGAATGGGATAAAGAGGATGGGCGGCCTAGAGGGTATGAAGTCTTCCTCCTCTTCCTTCCCATATCAAGAATTCATCTCGAGCGGCACCTGTGGCTCATCATATAGGGCGCCGGTCCCACATACCTAAGGTGGCTGGTTCAAACCTGGCCTCGGCCGAATTGCAAAACAAAATAATAGCTGGGCGTTGTGGCCGGTGCCTGTAGTCCCAGCTAGTCGGGAGGCTGAGACAAGAGAATTGCCTAAGCCCAGGAGTTGGAGGTTGCTGTGAGCTGTGTGACACCAGGGCATTCTACCGAGTGCGAGAAAGTGAGACTCTGTCTCTACAAAAAAAAAAAAAATTCATCTCTCCCTAGCCTTTGCGCATCATAGGAGTCAAGGTTCACCCTGGTCAGCGAAAAGAGCAGATCCTGCTGGACTTGAACATCAGGTAATGCCACTCACCACTCTTCCTGCCTCCCCTCCAGTGTGTCCTGGTCACTTCTGGCTACTTCACTTCCCCCAACCCCCATGTCAGATGAGTACTAACCTTCTTTATTCTCTTTTCAACCCCAGCTATGTAGGTGATGTGCAAATTGATGTGGAAGTGAAGAAATATTTCTGCAAAGCAGGAGTCAAGGGCATGCAGGTGGGGCAGATGTCAGGGGCCCACATGGGATATAGGGATGTGGGAGGTTGGAAAAACCAAGGGTAGGGAAGGCTGAGAGGTCTGAGGGCTTATTCTGGGGAAAAGCTATGATCTTCTAAGGCTGTGCCTATGGCTCAAGGAGTAGGGCGCCATCCCCATATACCGGAGGTGGCAGGTTCAACCCTGGCCCCAGCCAAAAAAAAAAAAAAAAAAACCATGATCTTCTCTTTTTGCTGCAGCTACACGGTGTCTTACGGGTGATTCTTGAGCCACTTCTTGGGGACCTTCCTATCGTGGGGGCTGTGTCGATGTTTTTTATCCGTCGCCCGGTAAGGGAAAACAATGAGGGGGAATGGGGAAGTAAGGGAAACAGGACTGGGAGGATGAAGGTAGCCAGCTATGGAGAACAAGAAGTGAATTGGTATGAGGGCAGCACCTGTGGCTCAAAGGAATAGGGCACCAGCCCCATATGCCGGAGGAGGCGGGTTCAAACCCAGCCCTTGCCAAAAACTGTAAAAAAAAAAGAAGTGAATTAATGGGTGGACACAGTGGTTCACACCTGTTATCCTAGCACTCTGGGAGGCCGAGGTGGGTGGATCCCTTGAGCTTGAGCTCAGGAGTTCGAGACCACCTAAAAATAAAAAATTAGCTGGGCATCATGTCAGGTGCCTGTAGTCCCAGTTGGGAGGCTAGAGTAAGAGGATCATTGCAGTCCAAGAGTTTGAGGTTGCTATAAGCTAGGATGCCATGGCACAGAGTGAGACTCCATCTCCAAACCAAAACAAAAACAACAACAACAAAAAAGCTGAGGGAGTCTGGCTGTCAGCTGGGAGAGGTATGACAATGCCCCACAGAATCTGTCCCAACCCCTCTGCTTTTTCCTTTCAGACTCTGGACATCAACTGGACAGGGATGACTAACCTACTGGATATTCCAGGACTTAGGTATCAAGGACTAAGTACCTGCTAAATGATCTAGTCTTGGGGTTAGGAGGTTAAAGGACACAAAGCTGTAAAAGATGCAACCTGTACCCTCCAGGAGCTTTGACTATATTTGGGAAGATATGACAAGTATCCCTGAAAAGTTTCATACTGTGATTTTTCTTCTGCGGGAAGAGCATGCATTTTTGGTAGAGAATGAAAACTGCAAAAGAGAAAGCTGTGAATAGTAATGACAAAGGGTGAGAAGAGTAGGCAGGGAGTTAGGGAAGAAGCATAGCAAAAAGGATTTTCAATAGCTGGTTGTTGTGGCAGGCACCTATAGACCCAATTACTTGGGAGGCTGAGGCAAAAATCACTTCACACCCAAGAGTTCGAGGTTGCTGTGAGCTGTGATGCCATGGCACTCTACCAAGAGCTGCATAGTGAGACTATGTCTCAAAAATATACATATATAAAGGATTTTCAAGAAAGGACTTCTTAAGGCTGTTCTCAGTGGCTCATGCCTATAATCCTAGCACTCTGGGAGACTGAGGCAGGTGGATTGCCTGAGTTCACAAGTTCGAGACCAGCCTGAGCCAGATGGAGACCTCATCTCTAAAAATAAAGCTTTAGGTTTCTCTTGGCTGTGTGAAGAATAGTGAATTTGGGGGGAGATTGGAATTTGGGACCATACCCACTCCTTTTCTACTCCCCCATTCAGCTCACTCTCTGACACCATGATCATGGACTCCATTGCTGCCTTCCTCGTGTTACCCAACCGATTATTGGTGCCCCTTGTGCCTAACCTTCAAGATGTGGCTCAGTTGCGTTCCCCTCTGCCCAGGGTATGGCCTGTCCTCCATTGCATGGATCCCTTTATCAGGAACCCTGTACTGCATCCTTAGTTCCTCACCATCTTGATTCCTTCCCCCCAGGGCATTATTCGGATTCACCTGCTCGCTGCTCGAGGCCTGAGTTCCAAGGACAAATATGTGAAGGGCCTGATTGAGGGCAAGTCAGACCCCTATGCACTTGTGCGTTTGGGCACCCAGACATTCTGCAGTCGTGTCATCGATGAGGAACTCAACCCCCAATGGGGAGAGACTTATGAGGTGGGAGAGCCTGGCTGCACGAGACAAGACGGGAGGCCCAGATGGTTGTGAGGGAAGATGTTGATTGGCTAATCAGAGCTGCAGCCTATGAGACTCTTATCCCTCTGTGTTATCCAGGTGATGGTACACGAGGTACCAGGGCAGGAGATTGAAGTGGAGGTGTTTGACAAGGATCCAGATAAAGATGACTTTCTGGGCAGGTGAGACTACCCATGTTGGGATTCTATAGCTCAATGCTACCAAGGTCCTGCAGGTAATTACAGTTGTTTTGGGGGCCTGGAAATCATGTATCATTTTCCTTCCTAACCTCCCACC
The DNA here is from genome assembly GCA_963573935.1 of Arctocebus calabarensis. Classification (NCBI taxonomy): domain Eukaryota; kingdom Metazoa; phylum Chordata; class Mammalia; order Primates; family Lorisidae; genus Arctocebus; species Arctocebus calabarensis. The sequence continues at coordinate 12,853 of CAUYON010098723.1, read as the reverse complement.
CCTACCATGCATGCACTTATGCACTAAATATCTGTTGAGTGTAAGAAAAAGAGACTCTGAGATCTGCCAGTCATTTCTGAGTGGGTGAGTGGAAGGCTGCTGACATGCTACTAATTACAATACTGCTCTCACTCTCCCCCCACCTCTCCCTTCAGAGTGAAGCTGGATGTAGGGAAGGTATTACAGGATGGAGTGCTGGATGATGTAAGTTGTGAGAAGAGGACAGGGGGGCAATCTTACCCTCTGTGCAGGTAATAGTTCCTGCATTTGTTAGGAGGTATCTGATTTCTACTACACGTCACTTTCTTCTACCTCTCCTTTTAGTGGTTACCTCTACAAGGTGGACAAGGCCAAGTTCACTTGAGACTAGAATGGCTGTCACTTCTGCTAGATGTAGAAAAACTTGAGCAGGTAAGCCACAGAGGAATGAGGAAACTGGCGGGAGAAGTAGGTAGCTGGAAGTATAACAGGCTAGAGGGACCAAGGTCTGACTACTACTACCCACCCTAGGTTCTACAGTGGAACCGAGGAATCTCTTCTCGACCGGAGCCACCATCAGCTGCCATCTTAGTCGTATACCTGGATCGGGCCCAGGATCTTCCTGTGAGTTTGGCTGATGAGTAGAAAGGCCTGGATGTAGCATTCCCATACCCTTCCTTACTAAGGATGCAAATACCCCCAGCCTGCTTCCCTCCAGAAGCAGCAACATATAATATCAGGGGTTCCAAGGAGGAGATTAAATCCACCTCAGGGAAAAGATTCTGATGAGGTTCCCGCCTTCCTTTACTAAAACAAAAATAAAATACTTCAAGATAGTGACCTCTGAATTTCATATCCCTTGCAGCTGAAGAAGGGGAATAAGGAACCAAACCCTATGATACAACTATCAATTCAGGATATGACTCAGGAGAGCAAGGTAAGGGCCGAGGCAGACATCACTGGGGGAGGTGTTACGTCGCGCAGGCAGAGGACTATCCTTAGGATAAACTCTCCCCTTTAGAATGTCTGTAAATGCAAGGGGGGTTTGGAGGAAGGGGAATGGCTGTTGTATATGCCCTTAATCCCATCCTCCCGTCTCCAGACTGTCTACAGCACCAACTGTCCAGTGTGGGAGGAAGCTTTCCGGTTCTTCCTGCAAGACCCTCGCAGCCAGGAACTTGATATACAAGTGAGATAATCACTTATTCCTCCCTCCTGAATAGTCCATTCTGTCTTCCCAGATGTGTACCATTTCTTCTCCCTTTGATCCCTATTTTTAATCCATCCACCTGAACTCTGCACCTCCCCTAATATCTCCCCACTGTTCCCCACCTATCTTTCTAGTATTATTTATATAACTGGGAAATATCTACTTTAAATGAATGATTTTATGGTATGTAAATTATACCTCAAAATTATTAACACTTAGAGCGGCGCCTGTGGCTTAGTGAGTAAGGCACCAGCTCCATATACCAAGGGTGGCCGGTTTGAACCCAGCCCCAGCCAAACTGTAACAAAAAAATAGCCTGGCATTGTGGCGGGTGCCTGTAGTCCCAGCTACTCAGGAGGCTGAGGCAAGACAATTGCTTGAGCCCAAGAGTTTGAGGTGTTGTGAGAACACCATGGCATTCTACCCAGGGTGACAGCTTGAGACTCTGTCTCAAAAAAGTAAAAACATTTCAAAAGCATGAAACATTATCTGCCTTCAAAGAACTTACTGGCTAGTTTCATAGACAATATGCACATACATAAAATTATCCACGAACAATTACAAATGAACTAGTAGGAGTAAAATACCCATAGTAGGATGGCCAGAGAAAGGTACAGAGGGTACAGTAGCTAGAGAGATTTTATAAAGCAAGTTACTTAATTTTTTTTTTTTGTAGAGACAGTCTCACTCTATCGCCCTTGGTAGAGTGCCGTGGCAACACACAGCTCACAGCAACCTCCAATTCATGGGCTTAGGTGATTCTCTTGCCTCAGCCTCCTAAGTAGCTGGAACTACAGGTGCAGTCACAACGTCCGGCTATTTTTTTGTTGCAGTTTTGGCCAGGTTTGAACCTGCCACCCTCGGTATATGGGGCCGGCTCCCTACTTACTGAGCCACAGGCGCCGCCTTTTTTTTGAGACAGAGTCTCACGATGTCTCCCGGGGTAGAGTGCTATGACGTCACAGCTCACAGCAATCTCAAACTCTTGGGCTTAAATGATTCTTTCACCTCAGCCTCCCAAATAGCTGAGACTGCAGGTGCCCACCACAAAGCCTGGCTATTTTTTGGTTGTAGTTTTCATTGTTGTTTAGCAGGCCCAGGCTGGGTTTGAACCCGCCAGCTCCAGTGTACTTGGTTGGTGCCCTAGCTGCTGTGCTACAGGTGCCAAGCAGCAAGTTAAGATTTTAATTGGGGGGTGGTGCCTATGGCTCAAGGACTAGGGCACCGGCCCCATATATCAGAGGTGGTGGGTTCGAGCCTGGCCCCAGCCAAAAACTGCAACCCTCCCCAAAAGAAAAAGATTTTAATTGGGTTTTGAAAGATGAATAGGAATTAAATAGGCCAAAGGAGGAAAATGAGAACTTCCCAAGTAGTGGGAACAGAGTGAGCAAAGCTGGGACTAAGAAGTGGGCAAAAGATTGAAAAGATGGCTCTGAGTGGAGTGAAGGGTTTGTGATTGGTACAGAGAGGAATGAAGCTACAGCTATGTTAGATTTCCCCAGTGTGCCTCCTATTTCTCTAATCCCTCTCACTGTATCCCTTCCTTGTGCCTATAGGTGAAGGATGACTCCAGGGCCCTGACATTAGGAGCACTGACCCTGCCTCTGACGCGCCTGCTGACAGCCCCTGAACTCACCCTGGACCAGTGGTTCCAGCTGAGCAGCTCTGGCCCTAACTCTAGGCTCTACATGAAACTGGTCATGAGGGTAGGATATACTACAGGGCAAGGGTCTGCAGATTTCTTGGTATCAGGAGTTAAGGAAGGCTCAGCGCCTGTGGCTCAACGGGCTAAGGCACCAGCCACGTACACCTGAGCTTAAATCCAGCCCAGGCTTGCCAAACAACAATGACAGCTGCAACCAAAAAATGGCCGGGCATTGTGGCGGGTGCCTATAGTCCCAGCTACTTGGGAGGCAGAGGCTAGAGACTCGCTTGAGCCCAGGAGTTGGAGGTTGCTGTGAGCTGTGATGTGACAGTACTCTATCCAGGTTGACAGCTTGAGGCTCTGCCTCAAAAAAATAAAAACAAACAAACAAACAAAAAAAGAACCTCTGTCTTACCAGTGAGTGATTGGGACCCAGCATTTTTCCCCTGCTGTACCTGAGGTAGGGCCTCTGCTTTTAAAGTGGGGATTCTTTCTCAAAGGGAAATATGGAATAAAAAAGTATGGATAGGTTGGGAGGAAGGGAGTCCTAATCTCATCCATACCTGTCTGGAATAGAGGTTTTGGAATGTGGATAGAGTGGAGTGGGAGCAGCATGGTGAAACACACTAAAAGCCTTTCCTCCTAGACTGAAATTGTCCTACAGGAAGAGAGAGAAAAAAATGGTATTAAAATGGGATCTGACATTCTGCTTTAATGATCATTTGTGTCTTTCATTTGTTTCCCTAAGATTTTATGCATCACGTAGTATGTGATCACTATCTAATTTTACTAGTGACATTTTTTGTTGTGTATTTCATGTGAAGTTTTAGATTTACATTTGTAAATTACGGGGAACAGTTTTATTAATAAGAGTAGTAGCATGATTAGCAGACAGGTGCTCGTATTTTGAAAAGAGGTATTCTTTAACAATGGTTATGGTCTTTATAATGTCTTTTATAATTTTCAAAAGTGTAAACTTTCGTCATATAAAGCATTTAATAAATTATGGTGAAATTGCTTTTTCCTCAGATTTTCACCATTTGTAACTAGGGACTGGGTTTTGGATAAGTGTTGGAAATGACAGTTTGAGTACATAAAAGATGGAAATTTTTAAAATGCACTTTCTAGAACAAGAGTCAGCAGACTATCTATTTTTACGTTTTTATGTGGTTAAAAAAGTCAAGAATAATTCTTGTGATGTGCAAAAGTTAAATTCATGTACATAAATAAAATCTGATTGCAACACAATTAGCTGCTTTTGCATTACCCTGGCAGAACATAATAGTTGTGACAGAAACCATTAATGGCATTCTCATCACCTCAAATTGCTGTTTGGTGCGCTACAAATTTCACTGCTGCAGTTACAACTTGAGAGTATGTCGGAGTTTGTTGTGGATCCAGACCTGGGTTGGGAGTTGTCAGTGCAATTGATGCTGGCGGAAATAGCAAGCCTCTACACTGACTTAATGCATAAAGTCTGAGAAGCCTGGAGAGGTTTACATGGTCTCATGCCCAGTGGCAGATGAAGACAATGCAGAACTGATCCAGTCTCTCAGGGGTCTTTTATTATGATCAAAAAATAAGATTAGACTAGGGAAAGCTTGCCCAGGAAGAGGGGGTAATCTGGAACATAGGATAAAGGAATTAACAATGTAAGGGGAGGGGGTAAAGTAAGCAGGTTCCATCCCTGCAGGGTAGGTATCTTAATTTCCCTAATCTAAACTGCTGATCAGGAGATCAAAGGATTTAACCCGCTAAAGGGCTTAGCCCCACCTGCCTGCTGACTCTCTTGGGGAGCATCTCTGGGCTCTTTTCATCTTCAGTGGTCTTGATGAGCCTTCCTGCACACTTTGCCCTGAATTTAGGCAAGGTACTCTGAAGAGAGATCAGCCTATCTACCTCCCACAAGAGTATTTTGAATACCCCATCTATTGTAGTCTGCAATATTTTTTTATTACCACTGCATATTCATCATGTCAAAACAGAAGAGAAAAATGAACTTTGAGTGGCATACTTTTAAGGTGTATTGGAGTGTGTGTTATTTTGTTGAATTTGGAAGCAAAATGTTCTTATTATTTAGTGACACTAGCTGTGATAGAAGAATACAATATATGTTGAAATTATTAGACTTACCATATACCATAGTATGTACAACTCTCAGGAAAGCAATAGTCGGAAAAATTAGAAAACTTAAAATGGAATATCTGATCACTACCTTACTTCTTCATAAAAATGACAATCAGGCTTCCACTAAAATTTGTTTCCAAGTGACTTGTTTGTTTGCCAAGCAAGGAAAGCCATTTACTGATGTTGAGTTAATTAAATTGTGTTTGATTGCAGCACTTAAAAAAATTATGTCCAGAGAAAATAAATGTATTCTGGACCATAAGCTTTCTGGCAAGAACATTTGAGTGAAGAGTTGAGGACTTTCAAAATAATATCAATAGTCAATTAAAAACAAGGAAAATGATTTTTAGAGTAGTTTTCTTCGACTTTTGATGAGCCAGCAGATATTGATACTCCTCAGTTGTTTATTCAAAGAGTCAATGTCAAGTTTGAAGCCGCAGAAAAATTAGCCTTTTTGAATAGTCTTGTAGAACAACTACCAGCAAGAATATTTTCAACTTTGAGAAAACACTCAGTACAAGCTGAAGTGGAATCTGCTAAGATGTGCTGTAACTGAGAGTGATAAAATATGTTCAGAGTAGAAAAAAGCTAAGGAGTTTAAAGCCTATGTTATTCATTGTTTTATTCATTTGTAGGTACTTTGCAGAAAATATTTTAACCTATTGTGTTATTGAATCAGTACTGTCATCTGTAAAATCATTCACTTTAATGGCTGTAATTAGCAGCAGTTACATTAATTTTTATTAGAAATAGAGGCTGACTATTCTGACTGGCTTGGCAGTTGGTAGTGGTTTTGTTTTGTTTTGTTTTTATTTTTTTGGTGGAGGGTTTGGCCATTATTTGAGCTAGAGCTGAAATTGAAACTTTTTTGAATAAAGAGGGACTGCCCTGAACCACTTTTAATCAAAAACTGATTACCTTTGGAAATTAGCTTTTTCTGCAGACTTGATAATGTTTTAAAATGAATTTAACAACAACAGCAAAAAAAGAAAATACAAAGCAAAATAGCACGTATGTGAAACTTAGACTGCAGTGCCAACCAATGTTTGAATCTCAAGTAACATCAAGCTAAATTTATATACTTCTAATGCTATCAAAGAAGTTAGATCTTAATTTCCACATGAATTCGCAAGATATATTTTTCATTCTCCAGCTCTAGTTCCAGCAGCATCCTTCTGATGTTGATGCAAATGCAAAGAAAGTTTCAATGTAGTTGAGGTAACTTCTACCTAACTTTGAGTTGGAAGTGACTAATGTGCAGTATGAAGTCATACTGAAAGGCAAATATCAAAAGAAGAATCTATTTAATAGTTATTTAACTTCCTTCTGAGTAATCAGTATGCTGTATTAAAATCATATGCTTGTAGGTAGGTATCATATTTGACAATACCTATTTCTGTTAAAGACATTTTCAAGTATAAATACATAAAATCCAGTTAGAGATCAGCATTAACAGATAATTGTAACATATTTTGATAGTAGGAAACACTAATTTAGTGAGGGATTATTCCCTCAAAAAATTTCAGATTTTTCTTTAGCAGACATATAAAATATTTTACTCAGTTACTACTATGTCTTGAATTTTGCCAGTAAAAGTTTGTAGAAAGTTTTTTTCTCTCTTGTTACGTATTTATGTGACTTTTTGCCTATTGGCCTGCAAAGACTAAAATACTTAGGATTGGACTTTTCACAGAGAAAATTAGAAATTCCCTATTCTACAGCAGAGCTTCTGAAACATGAAAGATGTATTAATTACCCGAGGATCTTGCTAAGATGCAAAATCTGATTGGTAGGTCTGTGGAGAGATCCATGATTTTGCATTTCTTTTTTTTTTTTTTTTTGTAGAGACAGAGTCTCACTTTATTGCCCTTAGTAGAGTGCCATGGCGTCACACAGTTCACAGCAACCTCCAACTCCTGGGCTTAGGCGATTCTCTTGCCTCGGCCTCCCGAGTAGCTGGGACTATAGGCACCTGCCACAGCGCCTAGCTATTTTTCTGTTTTTGCAGTTCAGCCGAGGCCAGGTTTGAACCCGCACCTTCGGTATATGGGGCAGGCGCCCTACTCGATGAGCCACAGGCGCCTCCCGATTTTGCATTTCTTACACTCATCCTAAGTGATAAGTTGCTGCTGATTCATGGCCTCATTTTGAGTAGCAAGTTTCTATTATTTAGGGTTAGCATTTATGAAGCATCTATTATGTGCTAGGAATTGTACCATGGGCTCTTACGTATATTGCCTCTTTAAAATGTCTTAAAAATTTATTAGATGATATTAAAGATGAAGAAGAGGTTGGTGCTCTTAGTTAAGAGTTTTTGTTAAGAAATTCATTGTTCTTGGGTGCATACCTTCTTCTTAGACTTGTTGTCCTCATTTTCCCTGCAGAATTACAGTGTGGCATCTACCAGTTACCAAGCCAAAGGGTGGGCAGAGTACATACATGTTTTATTTGTATACACTTTTTAAGAAAGGAAGAAACTATAATACTCCAGTCACATTTGACTTCTGCAATTATAAGAGATACAAAATAACAATATACAAGATAACAAATGTTATTGGTATTCACTTGGTGTTATAATTTTAATAGTTTTTTCCTTTCTTATACTGTATACAGTTCTTGGTATCCTGTGTATTTTCTCCCCATCTCTTGTCTTTTCATTTTATAACCTCGTCTTTTGAACTAGCAAAATTTTTTAGCTTTTGATGAAGTCCAATTTATTGATTTTTTAAATTAAAAAAAAGTTTTTAATTGTACATCATAATAGCAAATTTACCATTTACCTTTTTTTTTTGTAGACACAGAGGCTCACCTTATCACCATCTGTAGAGTGCTGTGACGTCACACAGCTCACAGCAACCTCCAACTCCTGGGCTTAGGTGATTTTCTTGCCTCAGCCTCCTGAGTAGCTGGGACTACAGGTGCCCACCACAACGCCCAGCTATTTAGTATTACAATTTTGGCCAGGGCTGCCTGAACCCACCACCCTCAGCATATGGGGTCGGTGCCTTACCCACTGAGCCAAAGGCGCATTTTAACCATTTTTAAGTATTCAGTTTAATGGCATTTAGTACATTCACATTGTTGTGTTACCATCACCACTATTTATCTCTAGAGCTTTTCCATCTTTCCCAGCTGAAAATTGTACCCATTAAATACTAATTTGCCTTTCTACCACACTGCCCTATTCTTTGGCAACCACCTTTTGTGACTGGGTTACTTTTCTTAGTGTCTTCAAGGTTTTCTGTGTTGTAGTGTGTACCAAAATTTTGTTTGTTTTTAAGGGTAATATTCCATTGCATTTATTCACCACAATTTATTCATTCATCCACTAAGGGCAATTTGGTTTACTTCCGCCTTTGGACTATTGTGAACAATGCTGCTGTGAACATGTTTGTACAAACATCTGTTTGAGTTTCTGCTCTCATTTCTATTGGTTATATATTCAGAATTGGATTGCTGGATCATGTGATAATACTCAAGAAAGTCAAATTGCCAAATCATATGGTAATTCTGTGTTTCTTTTCCTTTTCTCTCTCTTTCTTTTTTCTTTTTAGGAACCTCCATACTTTCTTCCAAAGCAGCTGCACAATTTTACATTCCTACCAGCAATGCACAAGGGTTCCAATTTTGGCACCCTTGCTAGCTAGTGCTTTTTTTTTTTTTTTGATAAGTCATCCTCATGGGTATGAGATGGTATCTCATTGTGGTTTTGAGTTGCATTTCCCTAATGGTTAATATTGTTGAGCATCTTCTTGTGCTTATTAGCCATATCTGTATCTTTGGAGAGATTTCTATTTAAGTCTTTTGCTCATTTTTAAATAGGGTTATTGTTTTGTTTTTGAGCTATAGTTCTTTATATTGGGTTATTGTTTTGTTTTTGAGTTATAGTTCTTTATATATTCCAGATATCAATCCTTTTTAGATACATGATTTTCAGATATTTTCTCCATACTGTGGGTTGCCATTTTCCTCTGTTGATTGTGTCTTTGATGTACAAAAGTTTTTTTTTAACTTATGCTAAGTTCAGTTTATTATTTTTTTCCTTTTATTGCCTGTGCTGTTGGTGTCATATCCAAGAAAACATTGGCAAATTCAATGTCATAAAGCTTCCCCCAATGTTTTCGTCTAAGAGTCATTAAATCTTGTCTTATGTTGAGATATTTGGTCCATTTTAAGTTAATTTTTGTATGGTATAAAGTAAGGGTCCAACTTAAATTTTTTCCATGTGGACATCTAGTTTTCCTATCACCATTTTTGAAAAGACTGATCTTTATGCATTAAGTAGTCTTGGTGTTCTTACCAAAAATCATTTCATGTGATATTTTGTTTTCTGGGCTATTTTATCCGATTAATCTATAGGTATGTTTGTCTTTATGCCAGTATCACATACTTAGTTTTAAAATGTAGTTTAACGTTTTCAAAACAATCCTGTGCCAATGAAGAATTGATATATATATATATATATATATATATATATATATTTTTTTTTTAAATAAAACATTACCTGGAAGTACATAAAGGAGTTCCATTGCCAAACTTAAGGCTTGGCAGACCTGGCACATAAGAGACATTTGATTTGAGAATAGTAAATTTAAAGCCACAGAGAATCTGAAAAGAGAACGGAAGGTTTGGCTATTATCTGTAGATTGATCCTTGGAGAATATTCATAGTTAAAAGAGAAGGGGGGAGGGGCAAAAAGCATGGTTGAATTGGGAAAACTAGAATTGTCTTTTTGTTTCATTTTAACCCCCAATAAAGGAATATAATTTCTGAAGTAACAGCAGGATTAAGAAAAAATTGGACGTGTTGGTGATATAAGGATGATGTGGTTATAAATCACTAGTTTATGAAAAGAATGATACTGTTAGTAAGATGAAATTTAAACCAAGATGGATTTTTTTAAAAAGACATAAATGAGGGCAGAGAAATGAGGGAGAAGGTGCCAGAGAGATGGGGGGTAGATGTCAATGCAAGATCTCTTGGATACCAAGAAGGATAGGATCAAAAGCAAGAGGTAGAGGCTTTAGCTTTTTAAGAGGGAGTTACCCTCTTTTCTGAGGTAGAAGATGGAAGAATGAACAGAGTATATTCAGGTGTAGGGATGCAAAAAATTACCAAAGGGTGATCACTAACATCTAGTCCTCCACCTAGAGAGGACTAAAGTTAAGAGAGGGAACTTCAAACGATAAAAGAATAGTTGTTAACTTTTATTTAAGAGAAGAATGTCAGGGTCCATAGAAAGCAGCTAGTTTGAATTTATCTCCAGATCATTTTGGATTCTGAAAATATCCTCCTTGCTACATTTGAGAGTCACTCGTTTTTGTCACTTCTAAGATTTTATCAGTTGAGAACTAGCAGATATAGATAAAATAATTTTTGAAAATGTAATCGAACCGCAGATAGAATTTGTGGTGCTTGGGCGGCACCTGTGATTCAAGGAGTATGGCGCCGGCCCCATATGCTGGAGGTGGCGGTTTCAAACCCAACCCTGGCCATGGCCAAAAACTGCAAAAAAAAAAAATTTTTGTGGTGGTTTAGTCTACATAGTTACAATTACATTAGGGTGCTAAATTTTTCCCAGTCATTCTTAAGGTGATAGTTTAATAACAGGTGTTCCATCTACCTAATGGAAACTTAAAACTATCAACTGTACAAAAAATCTCTAGGGAAATGACAGCGCTAAAACAATTCTTCCCAGTTTTGAAATGTAGTGATTAGGTATACATAAATGTAATAATTAAGTGGTAATATCACTTAATGTAAAAATTCTGTATAAAATTAGATTTGGGAGATTTACACTATGAGAAATAGTATTTTTTGGGGTGGTGCCTATGGCTCAATGGAGTGGGGCACTGGCCCCAAATGCCAGAGGTGGCGGGTTCAAACCCCACCCTGGCCAAAAACTGCAAAAAAAGAAATAGTATTTTTCGAATGATGAACCTGTGGTCCATTAATAGCTTATGAAATCAATTTAATAGCTTTTAAACAATTTTTTTTCTTTTTTTTAATGGACTGGAATGGACTAGAAAATAGATGTTATTTTCTCTTTTACAGCAGTGTAGAAATGTTAAATATTCTATGAAACTTTTAAATATATGTATGTACACATGTATCTGTATACTGAAGGAATGGAAAATACATTTCTTTCAGTGAATTGCGGTCAAAAATGTTAGAAATCCATTGTAGGATCCCGTTTTGATAAATGGGTGTGGATATTATAAAAATTAAGTCTCATAATCTGTTTGTGGTATTCATTCGTAAATTATTATTGATAAATCTCAGTTTTTATATAACCACACATATATACACATTGTTTATATGTAAATATGCACATACATTCACACATATATTTTTTTCCTTAATAGGTGCAATGGATGAGCTTCATAGTCTGGATCCACGAAGACAAGAGTTATTGGAAGCTAGATTTACTGGAGTTGCCAGTGGGAGCACTGGGAGTACTGGCAGTTGCAGTGTTGGAGCTAAAGTAAGCAAAATTTTAATCTTTTTTTTTGACAATTTTTCTTTGTATAATGGTCTAAAATATATTTTGTGAAGGATACTCACATATGCGCTTAACAACAAATGTATTACTTATTAAAACTACTAAAACATGTAGAAAAAACAAGGTCAGTGTTTATAAACCTGACTTCTAATATAGAATACCATTTTTCAGGGGTGTTAGGTTGTAATACAGCATAATGTTTCAGGGATAAAAAGGAGTTTTATAGATTGTACTGCCCAGCTCCTATTAGGTATTTCTTACCCTCCCTGTCTTTATCCCCCATATTCCTATTTATACATCTAATCTACTACTTCTAACTGCTATGTTAAACTTAATATTATATTTGTTAAGCCTTCAGGTGATCTATCTACAAAAGTTGTCTTCAACTCCCCACTGTCTCATACTGTAATGAATATTCTTCTACTTGTTCTCTTATGGATCTTTGTGAGCATTTATTGAGTATGTATTCCGAAGAACAAATTGTTACGTCTTAGGTAATGCATAGACTTAAATTGAATAAATAGTACAAAATTGCTATTCAGAACACAGAACAGTTATACCAATCTGCACATTCGGCAAAGTGCATGAGTATTTCTGTAACCTCATGTCCCCCAAACAGTTGACAGCATCCACATTCCTCATTCTCCATTTTTTTTTTATAGTCTAATGAGTATGAAAATTCTAGTTGTTTTGCTGGTGCCATCACTTATTTTGAGCATCTTCCTATGTTTATTAGCCTTTTTGGGAGTTTTTAGATAAATTATTCTAATTCTTTGTTTTCCATTAGTATTACTTTCTTTTTTTGAACTGATTTTTCCATGTTCCCACTGTACTTTACATATGAATTCCTTATTGATTTCATATATTGCAAATAACTCCTCCCATTTTGTCATATTTTTATTAACTTTGTTCATGGTATCTATATTGAGCAGGAGTTGTATGAGTCCATTGTCTATTGAACTCTTTAAATTAGTTTTATTCAAACTCACCAATTTTTTTGCCTCATGCCTCTGAAGTTTTGAGTAATTCTTGGTATACAAAAAAAAAAAAAAATAAGCATAGTAAGCATACCCATTAGCCATCTGGGACCCTTTTTATATTTTTATATTTGTAAGTTATTTTACTACTTATTTGTAGGTAAAGGAAAACAACCTTATTTGAAATTTTAATATGGGGCTCGGCGCCTGTGGCTCAGTGGGCTAAGGCGCCAGCCATGTACACCTGAGCTGGCGGGTTTGAACCCAGCCCAGCCCGCCAAACAACTACAATTGCAACCAAAAAATGGCCGGGCGTTGTGGCGGGCGCCTGTAGTCCCAGCTACTTGGGAGGTGGAGGCAAGAGACTCGCTTGAGCCCAGGAATTGGAGGTTGCTGTGAGCTGTGATGCCACC
>CAUYON010098722.1:0-35198 GCA_963573935.1 Arctocebus calabarensis | reverse complement strand
TAGTGATCAAGGAAATGCCATGAAGGATATCTGTAACAGTATGATCAAAATATTTCTGAATGTATATGAATCGTGCCCTGTGATTGCACCAATGTACATAATTATGATTCAATAAAATTATTAAAAAAAAAAAAGAAAGATCTAGCGAACACTCAAAATATGGATTAGATCTTTACAGAAAGATGGAGGGAAAGACAAAAAGGAAAGGTGAAGGGGCATCCAGGGACTGCAGACCATTGTGTGAACTCCCAGCTTCCGGTTCTGCCATACAGAAGGTGGAACATGCTCCGTTCCTATGCAGCTCAGCACAGGTGACACAGGCACACACCCCTGTGAGGAGCTGGGGGAGGCCTACAGAGGAATACCCTAGCATTTTAAAGTGTTCCGTGCAGCAGAACATGCCCGGCAAGGGGGCTTGTCCTTGTTGGGAGACACTAAGCATCCACGCGGGTAGGAAGGGTAAACTCATAGCAGCCTCTTGGAGCCAACATATGTTGAAAAGCACCTTTCCGTGTTATTCCTCCACTAAGTCACTTGGTGCCTGGCATGGCATGGCCCACAGACACAGGGCAGAAGCATGGAGCTGCAGCCACCCAGGTCCCTAGGGAGTTAGAAAGACACCCTCATGGATGCCCACATTGGGTTGCGGCAGAAGACATTTGGGTGTTGAGGAAAGACCACAGACAAAGCCCCAGGACACAGCAACCACCTCCTTGCTCAGGGTGTGGTGCCCCAGCAGGCACCCATTCAAAAGCCCAGGCGTTCCACCGTTGGCATGGCTTTGGAGTGTCATCTATGATGGAGCCAAGCCCGCCACCCAGGGTGCTAACCAGGACGGCAGAGATGCTCTCAGGGCCTCTGGACCATCTCAGCACTTCAAACTTTGGTGCAGAACCTATTCACTGTCTCCCGTCTACAGTCCTGTGAGCTTCTGCACTGTGTCCCGTCTACAGTCCTCCACTCCACCAGCTGAGCTATCAGAGTGCGTGCTCGTGTCCAACCAGAGTAGGCAGGGAATCTTTCTTCCTTCCTCACCTAGGAGGAACTGCTAGGAATACAGAGGTGATCCAGGCTTCCCCTCAAGGGCCCCAAGTCCAGGGACAGAGCTGGTCACCTAGGCAGAGCCAGAATGTGATGGAGGGAGGAGGAGGAGGAGGAGGAAGAGGATGCAGCAGCCTTCTAGCCTGAGATACGTCCCAGTGGGAAACATTGGCCCTGGGTATCAGAAAGCCAAAGTGGGCACCTCCCTCTGTAACCTTGTGAGGCCGTATGGAGACAGGTGCCATGCGCCCACATGGCTCCCTGTTCCACCAACAGAGAGATGGCTTCAGGAAGGGGCAGAGGCATGTTTGAGGGAGGCTTTTTCCAGAAGGCTTAACTGTAAAGCTGGCTGTGTGGCTTCTCTGAGTGCTGTTTTGAGATTGGTTAATTAACGTTTACGAGATACACAGGGATCCAGGGATAAAAGGCTTTGAGGATGGGATGATCCTAATGTTACTGGTCCCAGCTCATGAAGGCTGGAATCCAAAGAGCCCTGCCCAGCTTTCCGTGCCAACAGCCACTGACCTGTGCCATAAGTGGGGGCCTTCGTGGTGCACAGTTAATAAAAAGGAGATTAAAGAACAACCACAGAAAAATCCAGTAGTGGAGAGGGATTTCTTGTCTTTTGAATAGTAACAAGCACTGGCACCCACTCCCTTTATTTAATCAACTTCTTACATTGTGATAAACGATCCACGTCCACTGCTGTTTGCTTATAGAAAACAGTCACACGCCAAGGTAAGAGGCAGAGCTGGTGGGGAGGGAGCCTGAGCCATGAGCTCCAGAACCCGATACCATTCGCTGAGTTGTGCCCAAGAGGTGCGTGGCTCCAGGGCACATGGCAGACACTTGTGAACAGGGACTGAGCCCGTTATATAGTGTCACTGTGGATGGTTTGTCCCTTCCTTAAGTGTGCACACCCCCAGTGGAAATGTCTGCAGGTATACAAGTGTCTTTAGCTAAGTGCCTACTGGGGACAGAGCAGTTAGGACCTAGCTGTGCTGCGGGTTGTGGTTAAGACCACCTGTGTGGGCCTCTCTGGACATTGCAGCCACACTCTGGTGGACAGCTCCACTCTTTGGCATTTAGCAACCATCCAGGTGGCCTGGAAGTCCCAGGTGTCCCAGGGACACACAGAGACACTTTTGCCAATAGTCCCACCAGGCTACTGAATATCCCACTCATCAAGAGGATGTTCCGGCTCGGCGCCTGTGGCTCAACGGCCTAAGGCGCCAGCCATGTACACCTGAGCTGGCGGGTTCAAATCCAGCCTGGGCCCGCCAAACAATGACGGCTGCAACCACAAAAAAAAAAAAAAAAAAATGGCCGGGCGTTGTGGCGGGCGCCTGTAGTCCCAGCTACTTGGGAGGTGGAGGCAGGAGACTCGCTTGGGCCCAGGAATTGGAGGTTGCGGTGACCTGTGCTGCCACAGCACTCTACCCAGGGTGACAGCTTGAGGTTCTGTCTCAAAAAAAAAAAAGGATGTTCCTTCTTCAAGGAGGGTCCAGCCCCTGATTGGTGAGACCCCCGGAGAGCTAAACAGGCCTCTGCATAGTAGGCATGCCGATATTTCCTGGGTGATGTTGTTGGGACACAGCAGTGCATACACACTGAATGGTCCACTGGCAGAAGGGACCAGAAGGGAGGGGATAAAAGAAAAGCCCAAACTGACCCAATATTGGAAAAGGAATATTCCATTTTAAGGCATACTGAAAACCCAGAAGGAAACCCAGTGGACAAAATGGGCTGCTGGCCGTGCAGGGTTCCTGATCAATAGTGCCCATTTCGGGCCCAACTTTGATCGTGGCCTTGCTCCCAGAGCTCTCTAGGTCAGCCCTTGCATGGAGCCGCCTCACCTGTCTCTTCCATATCCTGTCCCCTTGCAGCTACTACATGGGGGTCAGCCCTTGCATGGAGCCCGGTTCACAGCCCTTGTTTGGAGCTTGGTTCACCTGTCTCTACTGTGTCCTGTCCCCCTGCAGCTACTACGTGTGGGTCAGCCCTTGTGTGGACCTCAGCTCACCATCTGCCCTATCTTGTCCCTGCAGCTACTACATGCTGGAGCACAGGCCCAGGAACATCTACGGCATGGTCTGCTACTCCTGCCTCCTGGCACCCCCCAACACCAAGGAATGTGAGTGCTCCATCCTTCTGTCAGAAGGGCATTGGTTCGACATTGTCATCCATCACTGCAAGGGTGGTAGAGAGGGGCCAGTCCTAACACCTGGGCAAGGTTGCTTTTCGGTGAAGGCATAAGTGGAAATGGTCATGGCCTATCCGGTCAGGCAGCAAGTCTGTGCAGGGACAGCTTTGCAGTGGCTGAGCTTCTAGCCAGAGCCTGAGTGCTGGTGCTGATCAGCCACCCCTATGAGCCTCTGTTTAATTAGGGGTCCTCATCTCTGACCTCTCCATCCCATGCGGTCATTGTAAAACCCAGTGAGATCAGAGAGGCACAGGTGTCTTGCAAGGTGACAGGCAACTGTAAGTCTAGGGGAACTGCAAAGTGCTAGACAGTTGTGAGGCCAAGGGCAATGCAGAAGCATCACAACTAATGAGATTCCACAAAGCACTGTGAACAGCCTTCAAGTTTGCAATCCTGCCTTGGGTTATTTCCTGGTCTCCTTTCATGTGACTTTGGTGGGCAGCTGTGAGGACAGCTGGGTACCTCTGCTGCCCTGAGGGGTCTCTTGGGTTTGTGGTCTCCAGGAGGATCTTGTAGGGGAGAACAGAATAAGGGCCCACACCTTAAAACAGATATACAGGGAGGAGCAGCTCCCTCCCCCTGCCACACCTTCTGGCAAGTGGCTTAGGGACCCATCCAGATGCTAATTAATTCACTATTGGAAGCAGCCTGTGGGCTCCAGCCTGTCCTATGGTGAAGTCAGCTGCCCCCGCCCAACATACCCCCACAGGAGTCAGTGCCAGATTATTCTGGGGTGAAGGTTTAGGCTTAGAAGAAGGTAGATGCTTCTCATTTTTAGAAAAGGCTCCTTGTCTATAGAAACTTAGAAAAGAGTTACACACCACCACCCACCACCCACTTCCCTCCACACCCTCCCACCCACCCGCATCCCCACCAAGGGCCCAGCATTTGAAAGCTATCACATGGGAACGGGGATTTCTCTCAGTCCAGTGATGTCCCTCAGCTACAGAAGCCAAGCCAAGTCCCCTGACTGTTGAAGACTGTTGTTTGTTTTACAAATTAGCCCATCCTTCTCCACCCAGCCCTTAATTGCTCCTGGAAAAACAACTCCCACTGAGGCCCCCAGGGAGACAGCAGATCCCCCTTGAATAAGTCCCCAGGCCTCTGTTTGCCTGTCTGGGAAATGTGGGGGTGCCACCAGCTCAGCCTTGTGGTGTGACAGGGTGGGTGGAACCCTACCTGAGCCAAGACCTCAGTGTGAACAGCAGAAAGAGAATGATACTCCACCTCCCAGCCTGCACCTCTCCTGTGCTGGTCTGAATCCAAAGATTTTGGGGGGTTTTTTTGGTCTCTAGCTCCTCGGCTCAAGCAATCCTCCTGCTTCAGCCTCCCAAGTAGCTGGGATACAGTGTACACTACTACCTGGCATCAATCCAGAGGCTGTTTTACCCTAGGCATCGCCTCTGAAAGGCTGGCTGTGACCACAGTCCCCATGGAGTCACAGAGACACAAGCTCACTGGACTGTCATCAGCAGCCCCAGCTCAGGAAAGCTAGGGACTCAGGGGAACCTCAGGTCTCCAGGCCCTGCGGTCACTGGCTACCCAGATCCAGTGGGCCCTGCCCTCCCTAGGCCGTGGTTGTGCTGAGAGCACCTTCTCCTGCCACTGTTTATTTGATCTACTTGAGTCCTCGCCAAGGGAAGTGAACACCCTGGTACTCAAAGTAGTGAGTGGTGGACTCTTCAGCCGCTGCCATGGATACTTGCTAAGGGCATCTGGCCACAGGTGCCTCAGATGCCTGTGGAGGAGACACAGGGGGAACCCCTGACTTGGCACCAGGCCACCTCAACAGAAGATGGGCCAGGGTGCCAGAGTTCTTTGCTACAGGCCCTGGTGGAAACCCATGCCCAGGCCTCTGTG
Source organism: Arctocebus calabarensis (assembly GCA_963573935.1). Taxonomy (NCBI): domain Eukaryota; kingdom Metazoa; phylum Chordata; class Mammalia; order Primates; family Lorisidae; genus Arctocebus; species Arctocebus calabarensis. The sequence continues at coordinate 30,094 of CAUYON010098722.1, read as the reverse complement.
CAGTTTGATTGCTTGTCTAGCCTTACAGTCACAAATAGGGGGCGGGAGGTTAAGGACATGTGAAAACAAGCTGTCCCTGACCCCCAATGGGATGTGAGGCAGCTTCTGCATGGTGGTGGTGGGGAGCTGAGTGTTGCAGGGTAGTGATTCTCCTTCACTTGCCCTGGATGGGAGGTGTCAGGTCACACTGCTGGGCTCTGTCCCAATCAGCCTTTTAATGGGTTTGAGAATTGCTGAGCTATGGGCCCTGGCTCTCCTTAGTGAGACAAGTTATCTCATCTGCCCCATGGAGTGCCCAGTAATTCCCACCAAACCACCTCAAAGCACATTGCAAATGCCCTGTGCTGTTGGCCTATGTGCGACACAGCCCCTCTGATAATCCTGAAGAGAAATGGAAAAGTGACATATGGAATTTGTCACTTTTAAAATGGAATTTAATCTCTCCAGTTTCTGGGCTTGCCAAGTAGTGAGACAGAAGCCAAAAAGGACAGTCCTTGGCCCTCAGGTCTGCCCTGCTGTTGGGTGGCCTGTCTCCTTGGAGCCCGCACTCTGTGGCTGTGCAGCGCCCAGGCGCCCTGGAGCCCAACAAAGGGAGGTAAAAAATCCTTTGGCCATTCTTCTTTCTTCTTTCTTTTTTTTTTTTTTGAGACAGAGTCTCACTCTGTTGTCCTGGGTAGAGTGCCACCATGGGGTCACCGCTCACAGCAACCTCAAACTCCTGAGCTCAAGTGATTCTCTTTCCTCAGACTCCCCGGTAGCTGGGACTACAGGCACCCGCCACAACATCCACTTATTTTTAGCTCACTCTGGCTCAGATTGGTTTCCAACTCCCGAGCTCAGGCAATCCACCCGCCTCGGCCTCCCAGGGTGCTAGGAGTACAGGCGTGAGCCACCGCGCCCAGCCATCCTTTGGTTATTTTTCAATCAGATTAAACAGCAAGAAGCACTTGGGGCAACCAAAGCTTTCTACTTTCTTTCTTTCTGCACAGCCCCACATGACGTGGTAGCCTGGCAATCCAGATGGGAGGAAAGGGCTCAGCGTCAGCCTTGGATTTCATTACAAGTCTCCACTCCTGGGAAAGTCACCTGACATCTCTGTACCTCAGTTTCCTCATGTCCTAAGTAGGGATATCCCTCTCACAAGATTGACATTAGGATGTGATAGCAGGGGCACCAGGTGCTGACCCCAGGTTGGAGTATGCAGGCCCCACTGCACTGTGGCTGGCTGGGGCCTCTGTCACCTGAGATATGGGTTAGTAAGAATCCATCCTCATGAGCAGCTGTGGGGGCCCATGGAGTCACCCGAGAAAGTCACTGAGTTGTCGTGGTGCCCCGCACCTGTCGCTCCATTGTCCTCAGGTTTTCTACTGTCAGTGGCTGAGACCCCTGAGTCAGGTCCAGAGTCGACTGGCCCTTTGGAGAAGTCCACCCTGTTACTGCCAGTGCTCTGACAGTTTCCATCTTATGGGTACATGGTGCTCTGCTGAGAGGAGGAACAGCAAGAGCTACCACTCAGGCGTGAGCCCTGGCCTCCCGCAGTGCCACTGCAGCTGCTCTGACACAGGGCTGCTCAGGGAATATGCACCACATCACTGGGGCTTGTTACCGGGCAGGTTCTGGCAGCAGCTCTGGTGGGCCTGGGACTGTGTCTCACACCAGCTCCCAGGGGACCCTACTGTGGGCAGCTGCTGTTCTAGGACCCGCCATGGCCCAGGGGTCCCCTATCTGACATCACTGAAGAATCAACAAGCAAATCATTTTTAAAAATCCAAATTATTTGCCCTCTGTGGAGATCCCAGCCGGTCCCTGTTACACACCAGCACGTTTATAGACGTGGCGGACCTCAGGGCCCCGTCATGTCCTCTCAGCACTTTGTCTAGAGATGTAGGTAGCTGAGTGCAGGTAGTGCTAAGCCCTCCTGTGGGAGGGGAGCTGGGACCCCTGCAGGATACCTGCCTGCCTGCTCCTCGGCAGTGCTGCCTTGACCTCGGCCTAAGCCCAGCAGATGCGCTCTGAGCAGCTTCTCTGTCTGGCTCAGGACCCTGCATGCTGAGACCAGCAGCCACACCTGGAGCTTGGCACAGCCTGGGGCTGCTTGGCTGGTGATCAGGGGAGCTCAGTTTGGGGGGAAATGTCCAGTGGTCATTGTAGAGGCCCAGCTGGCTGAGGTGGGCACCTGTAGGTGCAGCAGGAATTATTTGGGGACATCATGGTTTAACCAGCCCTGTAGAGCTGCAGAGACATTTCACAAGTCTGTATGCTTCTCCCCCTCTAGACCACAGGCCTGAGCATATTTGTGACCCTGTCCCCAGCCCTGTCACCTGCCTCAGCCTGCAAGCCCCAGCAGGAAGGGACAAGAGGACACAAAGATGACAGCTCTCCACAGACACAGCCTGTAGCTTTTTTTCTGACAGTGAATCCTAAGGTCCCCTGAGCCCCTTACCGAGCAGATAGCTCAGCTATCTTCCACATCCTGCTGCTTTAAAAAATGAAGTTAGGTAGTGGTTGATGCCACGGCCTGCACCATTCTTCACTCACCTGAGAAGCGCGATAGGCCGCTGAGTGCACACAGGCACAGAGCCACCTAATCACACGGGAGCTGCGTGTGACAGGGGTCAGAAAGGCCTCTTGGCTAGGCAACCACCTCTCTAGTCCTTCCCTAATAGGACTTTTGGTGAAGCTAAATTAGAAAAGCAAATATCTATCCTAAGTTTGGGATCTAGCAGAGAGAAAGCTTCCATTTATCACCCAGAAACACAAGGAAACAACCTGTCGCCTAGGCGGAAGTGCGGTGGCGTCATCACAGCTCACTGCATTGTCCAATTCCTGTCCTCAAGAGATCCTCCCTTCTCCCCCTCCCAAAGCACTAGGATTCCCACTGTGAGCCTCCACACTACCTGCTTTCCTGATTTTTATAGGTTGCATACACTGTCTCAGCTCACTGACTTGGTGAGACCCGCCTCCCCTCCCTTGCAGTTCAGTGTCTCTTTATTTAAAGAACACTAATCATAAGTGCTCAGAATACTTTTTTTTTAAATCATAGTTGTGTATATTAATGCAATCATGGGGTACAATGTGCTAGTTTTATATACAATTTGAAATATTTTCATCAAACTGGTTAACATAGCCTTTACCGCATTTTCTTAGTTTCTGTGTTAAGATATTTTTACTCTACACTTAGTAAATTTAACATGTACCCTTGTAAAATGCTGGTCTCACCAATTACCTTCCCTCTACCCACCCTTCCCCCTCCCTACCCTCTCCTCTTTCCCTTCTTCTTGGGCTATAGTTGGGTTATAGCTTTCATATGAAAGCTGTAAATTGGTTTCATAGTAGGGCTGAGTACATTGAATACTTTTTCTTCCATTCTTGAGATACTTTGCTAAGAATATGTTCCAGCTCCATCCATGTAAATATGAAAGAGGTAAAGTCTCTGTCTTTTTTAAGGCTGCATAATATTCCATGGTGGAATATACTACAATTTATTAATCCATTCATGGGTTGATGGGCACTTGAATTTCTTCCATGATTTAGCAATTATGAATTATGCTGCAATAAACATTCTGGTGCAAATATCTTTGTTATAAAGTGATTTTTGTTCTTCTGGATATAACCTAGTAGAGGAATTGAAGGATCAAATGGCAAGTCTATTTTTAGCTCCCTAAGTGATCTCCAAACATCTTTCCAAAAGGAACACATTAGTTAGCATTCCCACCTTTTCTCCACATCCATGCCAACATCTCTGGTTTGGGGATTTTGTGATGTGGGCTAATCTTACTGGAGTTGGATGATATCTCAAAGTGGTTTTGATTTGCATTTCTCTGATGATTAAGGATGGTGAGCATTTGTCCATGTGTCTGTAGGCTGTGCGCCTATCTTCTTCAGAGAAGTTTCTCTTCAAGTCCCTTGCGCACCCTGAGATGGGATCACTTGTTCTTTTCTTGCTAATACATTTGAGTTCTCTGTGGATTCCGGTTATTAAACCTTTGTCGGAGGCATAACCTGCAAATATCTTCTCCCATTCTGAGGGCTATCTTCTTGCTTTACTTACTGTGTTCTTGGCTGTGCAGAAACTTTTTAGTTTGATCAGATCCCAGTAATGTATTTTTGATATTGCTTCAATTGCCCCAGGGATCTTCCTCATAAAACATTCACCCAGGCCAATTTCTTCAAGTGTTTTCCCTGCACTTTCTTCTAGTATTTTTATAGTTTCATGTCTTAAATTTAAATCTTTAATCCAGTGAGAGTCTATCTGAGTTAATGGTGAAAGGTGTGGGTCCAGTTTCAATCTTCTACAGGTCACCAACCAGTTCACCCAGCACCATTTGTTAAATAGGGAATCTTTTCCCCACTGAATGTTTTTAATTGGCTTATCAAAGATCAAATAAAGGTAAGTAGCTGGGTTCATCGCTTGGTTCTCTATTCTGTTCCATACTTCTCTGTTTTTGTGGCAGTACCATGCTGTTTTGATCACTATCAATTTATAGTATAATCTGAGGTCTGGTAGCATGATTCCTCCTGCTTTGATTTTATTTTTGAGTAATGTCTTAGCTATTCGAGTTTTTTTCTGCTCCCATATAAAATGAAGTATTATTTTTTTGAGATCTGTAAAGTATGACAGTGGAGCTTTAATAGGGATTGCATTAAAATTGTATATTGCTTTGGGTAGTATGGACATTTTAACAATGTTGATTCTTCCTAGCCATGAGCATGATATGTTTTTCCATTTGTTAACATCTTCAGCTATTTCTTTTTTTAGATTTTCATAGTTCTCTTTAGAGAGATCTTTCATGTCCTTTGTTAGGTAAACCCCCAAATACTTAATCTTCTTTGGCACGATTGTGAAAGGAATGGAGTCCTTGACTGTTTTTTTGGCTTGACCATTGTTGGTATATATAAAGGCTACGGATTTATGAGTGTTGATTTTGTAACCTGAGATGCTGCTATGTTCCGTGATCACTTCTAGAGTTTTGTAGTAGAATCCCTGGTGTTTTCCAGATATACAGTTATGTCATCTGTGAAGAGTGAAAGTTTGATCTCCTCTGACCCTATATGGATACCCTTGATCCACCTTTCTTGCCTGTTCATGATGGCTAAGACTTCCATTATAATGTTGAAAAGCAGTGGAGACAATGGGCAACCTTGCCTGGTTCCTGATCTGAGTGGAAATGATTTCAATTTAGCTCCATTCAATATGATATTGGCTGTGGGTTTGCTGTAGATAGCCTCTATCAGTTTAAGAAATGTTCCTTCTAAACCAATTTTCTTGAGTGTTTTGATTATGAAAGGATGCTGGACATTATCAAAAGCTTTTTCTACATCAATTGAGATTATCATATGGTTTGTGTTTTTGAATTTGTTTATGTGATTAATTATATTTATTGATTTACATATATTAAACCAGTCTTGAGACCCTGGGATAAAGCCCACTTGGTCATGGTGTATAATTTGTTTGATGTGATGCTGGATTCTGTTTGCTAGGATCTTGTTGAATATCTTTGCATCAATATTAGTGATATTCGTCTATAATTTTCTTTCCTTGTTCGGCCTTTTCCTGGTTTGGAGATCAAGGTGATGTTTGCTTCATAGAATGTTAGGTAGTGTTCCTTCTTTTTCTATATTTTGGAAAAGATTAAGTAGCATAGGTACTATTCCTCTTTAAAAATTTGGTAGAATTCTGATGTGAAGCCATCTGGTCCCGGGCTTTTCTTTTTAGGGAGGTTTTGCGTAGTTGATGCTATTTCAGAACTTGAAGTAGGCCTGTTCAACATTTCCACTTCATTCTGGTTAAGTCTAGGAAGGTGGCATGCTTCCAAATATTGGTCTATTTCCTTTAAATTTTTGTATTTCTGAGAATAGAATTTCTTGTAATATTCATTAGGGATTTTTGAATTTCTGAGGAGTCTGGTGTTATTTCACCTTTGCCATTTTAGATTGATGAAACTAGTGATTTTACTCTCTTTTTCCTGGTTAGGTTAGCCAAATGTTTGTCTATTTTATTGACCTTTTCATAAAATCAATTTTTGATTTATTGATCTGTTGTATAATCCTTTTGTTTTCAACTTCATTTAATTTTGCTCTGATTTTGGTTATTTCTTTTCTTCTGCTGGGTTTGAGATTGAAATATTCTTCCTTTTCCAGTTGCTTGAGATGTCCCATTAAGTTGTTAACTTCCTCTCTTTCCATTCTCTTAAGGAAGGCTTGTAGTGCTATAAATTTCCCTCTTAGGACTGCCTTTGCAGTATCCCAGAGGTTCTGGTAATTCATGTCTTCATTATCATTTTGTTCCAAAAATTTGGTAATTTCCTTCTTAATCTCATCTATAATCCAGCTATCAGTCAGAATAAGGTTATTGAGTTTCCATGTTTTTATATGAGCGTGCAGATTCCTGTTGTTATTGAGTTCAACTTTTATTCCATGATGGTCCAAGAAGATGCAAGGAATAATTTCTATTCTTTTAAATTTGCTGAGGTTAGACTTGGGACCTAAGATGTGATCGATTTTGGAGTGTGTTCCATGGGCTAATGAGAAGAATGTGTATTCAGTTTTGTTAGGATGAAATGTGCTGTAGATGTCTGTTAAATCCAAATATTGAATGGTTAAGTTTAAGTCTAAAATTGCTTTGCTGAGTTTCTTATTGGAGGATCTATCCAACACTGCCAAAGGAATGTTAAAATCTCTAACTATTATGGTGCTAGAGGAAATCAAGTTGCTCTCTTATAAATTGAGGTGCATTCTGGTTGGGTACATAAATGTTAATAATTGAAATCTCATCATGTTGAGTGTTACCCTTAACAAATATGAAGTGACCGTCCTTATCTTTCCTTCCTTTCATTGGTTTAAAGCCTATTGCATCTGCGAGTTAAATTACATACCTGCTTTTTCTGATTTCCATTTGCCTGAATTATAGATGACCATCCTTTCACCCTGACTGTATATTTATCTTTTAAGGTAAGATGAGATTCTTGTATTCAGCAGATATCTGCTCTGAGTTTTTGTATCCAGTCAGCCAACCTGTGCCTCTTTAGAGAACAATTTCAACCATTCACTTTAATTGAGAATATTGATAAGCCTAGTAGAATTTTGGGTATCGAGTTTTTTAAAAGTCCAGTGGAATTTTTAGTCCTTTCACCACTGTGGAAGTTGGAATTTGATCAAAAGTTTCTGAGTGAGTTTACTTTTGTGGTGTAGCATTGCGCTGGTCATTATGGAGGATAGGTCTGAGAATATCCTGGAGAGCTGGTTTAGTTATGGCAAATTTCTTCAACATGTGGATGTCATTAAAGTATTTAATTTCTCCATCATAGATGAAACTTTAGCTGGATATAGGATCCTGGATTGAAAAACTTTTTTTTTTCGGAGATTAAAAGCTGATGACCACCTTCTTCTACCTTGAAAGGTTTTAGCAGAGAGATCTGCAGTCATTCTAACATTCTTCCCCTTGTAGGTTATGGTTTTCTTACTTCTGGCTGCTTGCAGAATTCTCCTTCATACTAACTTTGGCAAAGTTAATTATAATGTGTCTAGGAGGTGCCTTATTTGGGTTGAGTTGTGCTGGGGTTCTGAAACTGCTATCTGAATTTCAGAATCCCTTGGCATGTCTGGGAGGTTCTCCTTGATTATCTCATAGAATAGAGCAGCAGGGCCTTTCAAAGCCACCTCCTCGCCTTCCGGAATTCCTATAGGGTAAATATTAGTTTTCTTCGAATTATCCCAGCGCTCTCTGAGAGAATGATCCGTTTTTGCTCTCCAGTTCTCTTCCTCTTTGAGCATTTGAGGGTGTTCAAGAGCTTTGTCTTCAATGTCAGAAATCCTTTCTTCTGCCTGTTCCATTCTGTTACTGAGGGATTCTACTGTATTTCTCACTTCTTTGAGGGCTGCCAGTTCTTGTCTCACTGTGTCAAAATCTTTGGTGATTTTGTCTTTGAATTCATTGAATTGTTGAGACAACTTTTGAAATGCTCCTTGAATTTCTAACTCCAACTTTACCTCCATTCTATTAATTGTATTTGCCGTCCAAATTCTGAATTCGATTTCCGACATCTCAGCCATTTGTTTATAAATGGGATCTTCTGGTGTGTCCACCATGTTGTTCCTTGGGGGAGTTGATCTACTCTGATTATTCATGTTGCCAGAGTTTTCCCACTGATTCTGCCCCATGATTATTTTACACCATTTGGCTAGATGAGCAGATAAGGTGAAGATGAGTTGGGGCCTCCTGGAGTAGGTATTCACCAGCTCTTTGCCCAAGAGCTGGGACTGGTGTCTGTACCTTTTCCCCCTGAGCTTTGCAAAGGACCTATACAGTGCTATGGCCTGAGACACTGGGGACCTACTTGATGTGGTGGGGCTAAGTGGCTCTGGCTTGTTTTCAGCTGATCTCTGTCTAATCCTAATGAATCAGTAACTCTGGGTTGAAGTCTCAGCTGTGGAGAAATACCAGCAATGAAGTCACCCTGCCCCTACAGACAACAACTGGAAAAGGAAAATCAAACCTTCCCACAACCAGACACCCATGGTATCACTTTGAATAGTCCTCAGGTGATTGGCCCAGGTCAAGAGTTCCAAATCAATTGTCCCAGTCAGCACCCAGTCTCAAGTGGGAGAGTTCAAAAGGTCTCTAGCAACTAGATAGCAGGGGTCTTCTGGCAGCTCGAGTATGACTCACTCTGGCGCTCTGTGGGGTCAGAAGGACCCACCCAGCAAATTAATTAGTCCAGCAAGGTCGATGCCTTCTTTCCCACCTTACACCTCTGTCACACCCAGTCACTGATACCCCCGCAGGGCTCTAGGGGTTTGATCCTGCCTGAGTCATGTCTCCTCTGGCAGACCACCACACTCTGCCACTAGCCAGCAGGGGGAACTGAAGCCTGACAACCTCAGGTGCTTAATGGAAGCTGGGCTGATTCACTCAGTTCCAGCCCCGCCCCAGATTGATATTGCTGCCACTTATATTCTCACAGAATTAGCGTTTCTGTCCCAGCTATATTCCCCTGTGGGCCAGGTGCTGTTTGAATTCACAGAAACTGCGACTCAGCCTCGCCCTCTGCTGCTGCTGTTGCACTAGTTCTCACGGAGCTGGCGTCTTGTTTCTGCTGCACTCTGTGTTGTGGCAGGCATGGTTAGAGCTCTCACTTAGCTCTCAGTTCTTGCCTCTCCCTGGGCTGGTGCTGTTGCCTGGCCTGCTTTTGTCTCAGCTATATTCCACTGGCGGCTGAGTGCTTCTTAGGCTCACTAAAGCAGCACTTCTGACTCAGCCTCACCCTGGGAGTATGCCATGTATGTGCACATGTATTCTAGTCTCCATCCCACCACCCCTACCCAGCCAGGTACCGCCTCAGGCATACCCTTTATTCACCTGCGTTTCCATCCCAAATCTTTTCCACCAGTGGCTGCCACCAGAGTAGAGGCCTGGTTTTCTCTGGTTGCCAAGAGATTTGTGGAGTATCTCTCTAAAATATCCCCAGGGGTGAAAGCCCTACTGTTCCCACTGCTGCTGCTGTGTGCCGTGGGGTACCACTTCTCCCTCTACCTCTCGGTCCACTGTCCTCTCTTTACACTCGTGCCACAGAATCAGCACAGACCTGCAACAGCCCATGCCTTGTCCACACCTCTCAAGAAAATGCCCCAGAATCTGGACTCTATGGTGGAAACGCTTCTAGACCTTGGGGTGAGAGTGGAGGGGAATGCTGGGGGTTCAGAATTGTAGGTAGAGAGTATATACAGTTTTATGCCTGGTGGGAAAATGCCATGGCACACTAGTGTGTCCTCTCTGAGGAAGGAGTTCTGGTTTTTAGAGGGTCTATCCCATGGGATAAAATAGGAAGAGATCTGAACTCTGCTCACTTTTTTGTATAAAGTATACTACTAGCCATTCTTATGGGGGAGGGGACTCCCATCCCCTTGGTGATGGATTTTGTACCTATTGTTTGTTTCCTTGCAGTTGCCGCTGACCTCAGCAGGGTTGTGTACTTCAATCTTCTCTCTTGGTGCAGGTCCAAACCATCAGCTTACTTGCTAAACTTCTGTCCTTTAACTCTCCTTCTGGAAGGGAGTCTCTGTGGAAAGCTGGCTTTAGTCAGCCATCTTGCCTCCACCCCAGAATACTCTTTAGGAAACATTAAACACACTAAGAAATAAAAATATTTAGCCCTCCTTTGCCCATACTCCCTGCAGCATATTTATGATGTAGAATTCCAGACCCATTAGCCCCATAGCCACTTATTTTTCCATCTTTGAAGGTGACACTTCTCTGGACCATCTGAGGTGACTCTGCTCTCCTTGCAGGTATGGGAGCCACTTCAGGAGTGTCTGCCCACTTGCGTGGCACAGCTGGCAGCAGCACCCCATCTCCTGCCCAGCACGCCCAGAAAGGTAGGGCAAACTCACTCAGAACAGGAGCTTGAGTGAAAAGTTAAGAGGAAGAGAGGAAATAATTGTTAGCAAGAAGTGTGGAGCTCTTCCCCACCTGAAATCACCTTGCTATTATGACTGAGTCACATGGGGCCCCAGTTGCAGGAAGTCCATAATCATCTCTGCAGGGAGTGGAATGGGTTACTCGGGGTGGCCTGGGCCTACTGACAGGTGCTGGCAATGAAGGCATTTGGTAGAGGGGGTTCGCACCAGGTGGGGCCAGCACTCCTGGGCTTTAGTGTGGCCAGAGTCAGCAGCTGTACTGCTGTTGGCTTCCACTCAAGTGGTAGCTCTCAGGGTAGTGCCTCACTCTCCCTGCCCTTCAGAGATGTAGGACCCCAAAGACTAATCTTTCCCTCAGAGCCAGATCTTGAGCTGGCTCGTCCTCTCCTCACAGGAGTGTAATTCCTTCCGAATATTTAAGCATATCTGGGGTCCAGACCTCAGCAGGATTGAGAAATCTTTCAGAGTCCCGTGAGCTGCCCTGTCACTGGCATCAGGTGAAAGCGCTGTGCTCTGGCCAGGAGTCTCATTTCTGCCAGGTCCTGGGAAGAGCATATGGTACAGAGAATTTTAAAACACTTATGTCATCTAGACCTGGCATCCAAACGATATTTCAGGTATACCCCAGATGAAATGGAAGCCTCAGGTGCTTGTCACCTGTATGGGGGGGCAGGGGCTGGAACCAGGGTCCTGTCTGATGGTTTTAGAGAATTAGAACAAACTTCAAGGCATTTTCCAAGCCTGAGGCTGACATCAATCAGGGAAGCGAGCAGAGGGTCTTCCAGTGGGGGTGACAGAGCCGAGGGAGCAGGTGACCCAGCTCAGGCACCACTGTGCCCTGGCCTCCTATGGTCACACATAGGTTGAAATTGTATGAGGCACAACATAGAGTCAAAGCAGGAAGCTTATCTCTAGCCCTGGGGCTGATTTGTGCCTGAAGGTGGCCAGACTCAGATCACACTGGCTCAGGACTTGTGTTCACATTCTTTTCCTCTCCACACCAAACCTTGCCTCAGGGTCCCACAGTACTACCACCAAGAGAAAGCCCCCTAGAGACAACCAGGCAAACTCAGACTGTAGTGTTCCCAGGGAAGTTTGGGGAAGCCAACCAGAGAGTACCTGGTGGAGCACTGGGCAATTCTCATCCAGCAGCCAGAGCAAGCCTGGATGGCTTGGTTCTCAGATTAGGCAGTGCTGGACTCCAAGAGCTGCTGGAATCATTCCAGTGGCAAGGCCATCGCTTTCAGGGGCCATGGACCTGGAGGAGGGACCTGCAGAAACCCTGAGCTTGGGTCATTCACATCTTCTCTCTCCTGACACCAGCAGAGCTCTCAGGCCAAGGACACCTGGCCACTGCCCTGATCATCGCGATGTCCACCATCTTCATCATGGCCATTGCCATTGTCCTCATTATCATGTTCTACATCATGAAGACTAAGCCTTCTGCCCCAGGTGACAGCCTGCACCCCCTGCCCAGCCCCCTCGGACCCTCGGTCAGCTGGCCCTGTCGGAGAGCCTGCTGCTCACTCCCTTCTTCCCCCCACCAGCCTGTTGCGCCAGCCACCCAGGGAAGAGCGTGGAAGCCCAAGTGAGCAAAGACGAAGAGAAGAAAGAGGCCCCAGGTCTGCAAACCCAGCCTCTCATCACCCGTGAGCATGGTGTCCATGGCTGGGGATGGGTGTCCGCCCCAGCTGCCTGGCTGCCTCTGCTCTCACCACTCAGAAGGGCCAGGGCACTTGTGCTTCACTTCCCTGGATGGTGCTGGGGTCACCAGGCAGTTCTGCCCAGAGTGAGCTCAGAGGAGGGGAGGGGCCAGCTCAGAGAAGCTCTAAAGTCTCCCTCCCCCACCTTGCATCTCCTTGCAGACACTGTAGTGATCTTCTCTGAGAAGGATGAATTCGAGAAGCTGACAGCAACACCAGCAAAGCCCACCAAGAGGTATGTGGAGCATCCTCAGGCCCAGCAGCAGGGGGTCCTCATGGAGTCCAGAGCAGGAGGGGGAGCCAGGCATGCAGCCCAGTCCCCGAGATGCCTGGTCTGAGGCTGGCCAGGGACACTGGCGCCCACTCAGAGACAGAGGCAATCCTGGTCAGCCTTTTTGGTGACCAGCAGGGGCAGGTGGTATGAACAGCGGTGGTGCCTCTCCCTAGGTCCTTCCACCAGGTCTTTAACACCTGCCCCCTGAATGCCCCTTCTACAGTCTGTGGGCCCCATTCATGCTGTTGCTGCTGCACCAGCACTGACCCTGACACCCCCAGTGCCCAGGCCGATGCTGGTGTCACCACAGTACTGGTGATCCTGGTGAGGATGGCAGCCAAAAGATGCTCATGCTTACCAGGTCTGTACATGCGTTTTCCTGCCACAGCCCTAGGATCAAGGTGCTGGTGTCATTCCCCTTTGTGGATCTGGAAGTTGTCACTGGCCTAAGGTCACATACTAGTGAGCAGCAGGGCTGGGTCCAAGTGTAGGCTCCAGACAAGCCACTTGGGAGAATGAGGCCTCTTGAGGAAGAGATGTGACAAGTGAAATTTCTACCATGTTCACCACACCTCAGGGTGGGACCAGCCCCTGCTTCTGCAAGCACCACCACCACATAGTCATTGGGTTTGGCCTTACTGAGGCTCCAGCAGGGTGTCACACCCTACCCACCAGGACATCAGAAGGACCCCATCCACCCCATCACCGCCCTTTCCAGATGGGGCATAGAGGCCACAAGAGGGTCACCGGACCGTTACAGGCAGAGCAGAGGCACACCCTCCTCCCTGATATCCACCCAATGATGCTCCCGTGATGCCTTCCGACCTAAGAGCAGTCCCTCCCTTGTGGAGCGCTGGCATCTGTAAGCACTGCTGCTTGCTATGTCCCAGCTGGGGAGTGCCAGTGCCTTTCAGCACTCCTGACACGGGGGCAGTCAGAAGAACTTTGTGCACTAAGGAAGAAGAGTGAATTGTATGTGTAAAACTAGTCAGGCCCTTAGAGAGAGGTTATTTCCTGTAGTGCCTCAATTCTGATTGATCATTTTTTCACCACACACCCACCCCTGGGGATGTGTGGCCAATACCCCACCATCCTCACCATGCATACTGGCAAGCGGTGCCAGATCTGGACTACTGCTCCCAGGACTGAAGCTAGGCTCTGCTCGTGCCGCCTGGCTCAAGCTCGTAAATACGGCCTCGCTGGAGAAGGGATTTGCTCCCATGTCCTCTAGTCCAGCAGGGTCCTGTTTTGTCTCAGTCTCTCCCCTTCTGTTCTTCTAGCCTTTCTTATTCCCAAAAGTAGAAAAGAGGGGCAGTCAAAAGGCAGAGACAAGCCCCCCCTTGATTTGCACTCATTTCACCCAAATACAAAGAAAATGAGGGGACCCTACTTGGAAAACTTACTTATTTCATACACAAATATTAGATAAAAATAAAACCTGATGATCATGCTTTAAAAGGTGAGGCACTGAGCTTTCATCCCTGCTGTCCACTCTTGGGTCTTGGAGATAAGCCCGGAGCATGGGATGGGACACGTGGTCATCTGTGGGGACAGATTTTCTGCTTCCCCTGTTCTCAGGTTGGGGCAGGGATGGGCCAGCCAACGTCTTTGGGAGACCCAGAAGTGTAACAAGAACATGAGTTCTGCCAGTGGCTTCATCATTATTTTTATTTCCTTTGCATTATCCCGTCTCTGTTATTGTGTTTGCATAAGGGCTTCATTGCTGTAACCTAGTAACTAGCAAATAAAATCCTTAAAAAAAGTTCTTCCAACCAACCTCAGAAAATAAGCAGGATGCCTGTAAAAAAAGCATAATTGTTTTTAATATACAGTAGAACCTCCATAGCTGACCAACTCCCCGCATTGACCGTCAGCCTCCTTAAGGTGACCTAATTTTCATAGACCAGACGTGTACCACATGTATGTATGCTGACCAGTTTGTTATAAGCACTTGGCTGGTCAGCTTACAGAGAGTCTCCAGTATTTGGGTTGGTGTTGAGTGTTTAAGCTATAAGCCACATGTGCGTAGAGCTGGCCTGGGTCCTGTATGCACCTGGGCAGTGAGAGGTGGGGTGGCCTGAGCCCAGACTTATCATGTGTGGCCACCCACCCTGCCCACTCCCTCTGTGCCCCCCTCAGTGCACACATTTCAGCTAGGTCACCCACTAGTCACAAGGGGAGGCCCCCAGACACAAAGCTTCATTTTCACTCTAGAGTAAGTACCGACCACATAAACTTGTTGGTGTCACATGAACACACAGGTTGAACTTGGTGCTTATTGGGACTGAATGTAGGGATCTAAGACATACTCAGTGGACCTTTACTGAGCCTGTGTGTGTCAGACAGTGGGTGGGCAGGTGAGCAGGTGCCATCCCCACCCTCAGGAGCAACCCTGATCCCCGGAGCTCTTTAGCACCTTGTGAAGCCCCCACCCCCCCCAAGCCACCTGCAGGTCACAGGTGTGGGCATGACTTGTGTGGATGTGTTGTTTTCATCTGACATCCCGTTGGCCCAGTGCCCACGAGGTGCTCAGCGAACGCTTGGGGAACAAGCCATTCCACCTAACTATACCTGGGTGACACAGGTCACCACCAGGAGAGCCTGTCAGTCACATTAACCACTGTCTCTCTCATTTCTGCAGTGAGAATGATGCCTCATCTGAGAACGAACAGCTGCTGAGCCGCAGTGTGGACAGTGACGAGGAGCCTGCCCCCGACAAGCAGGCCTCCCCGGAGCTGTGCCTGCTGTCACTGGTCCACCTGGCAAGGGAGAAGTCTGCTGCCAGCAACAAGTCAGCCGGGGTGAGGCGCCCGCAGTGCTCACCTTGCTCTGTCCACCAGAACTTTCTTATTAAATGGGCTCTCCGGTGACACAGCATGTTTCTCCAGAAGTCCAACATGGGAGACTTGGACAGTTTGACAGGTTCACAGCAAGACAGTATGACACAAAGAGAAAACTCTTCTTTCTTTCATCATGTCACTATAGAAATGAAAATGAAAATTAAGAAAGTTAAAATCACTTGGAATGCCAGACGACAGAAAAAAACCTCTATAAACATACTGACATATCTAGCCAGATGATTTTCTACATATATAATATGTATATTTCCTATATGTGTATTTTAATATGAAAAGAGGTTCACATGTACACATTGTCCCCAGGCTGCCCTGGGATGTGCTGTGGCCTGGGGTGTAGGCAGAGACCTCCCCGACAGCTCTCTCTCTGGTCTGTGCCTCTGGCCTCAGGTCCCAGCTTAGAACAACTGCATTGCCAGGCATTGTCACTGGTGGTAAAAGTGCCCAGCTGAGTCCTGACTCTGACCTGATTTGACAGGACACACTCTGTCCTGGGCTTTCCCGAGCCTAGTGACCTCTGTAACAAGGCCGCCACTTGCAAGGACTCCAGAGGCCTGTGTGGTTGATGCAAGAGGTACGAGCAGCTGTCACTGTGGGACCTGAGCTCCTTGGGCCTCATCTCCCTGGGCCTGGACACCTGCTCCAGGCGGAGAGCCCCAGCAGTGCTACTGGCAACTGCCTGTGTGGCTCCCCCTGGACCAGCAGGATTCCATGGTCACCTTCCAGACCAATGCCAGCGGTGGCCTTGGGTGCCTTGTGATTCTGACTGCCCAGTTGAGCTCAAGAAGTACACTTGTTGGGCCCCAAAGATGTGTGAGTGGGAAAAGCCAGAGAAAACCCTTTCTCCCTGAGAATCAGGACTGAGGTCTCCTGGGTGACAGGACACAGCGCCCGTCTGCCAGGGCTGCCATTTCACCCTATGTGAAGATGAACTTCTCTTAACTATTTTTTCTAGATCCAGAGTCGGAGGAAGAAGATCCTGGATGTGTATGCCAATGTGTGTGGAGTCGTGGAAGGTAAGCACGAAAGAGCCACCCCAAGGCGGCTGCTGCTGACTACCTCGATGTCTGCAGATTGAAGGGGCCTGGATGGGAGTCCTGATGCTCCTGGGAGGGAACTAAGCAAAGCTGGCCACACGGTCATCAGGTGTGGGGAGAGTGGATTTGGCATCTTTCTCATTTTCTGTGACTCTTCCCCACCCAGCCACCCTCTGCTGGGACAGGGAGCAGAGTGATGGAACCTCACACCCCTGGGGCCCAGCACCTCCAGGCTTGTCTGTGCCTTGGCACCATCACCTGGGAGCATGACCATTCATCCCACACTTAGCCACCCTTCCCCTTCCCACAGTGGCTCACAGTGTCCAGTGGCCTTGGAAGCCTGTCCCTCCCTCTCAAAGTCAGGCCATCTCACGGCAACCTCTGCTGTGTGCAGGGAAGAGGTAATGGGACGGGGAGCATCAATACTGCAATCTGAAATCATGACCCTCAGCTCCCAATCCCTGCAAAATCCAGTCTTCAAGTTGCCTTCTCATTTACCCTGAAGATAAACCCCTCATGGCCGAGGTCAGGAGTTCTTCCCACTCCCTGTCTGGCTGGCGTGCCCCACCCCAACCCCCTCAGACTCCCAGTCATCTCCTCACCCTTTCACCGAGCAGACCTGCTGTTCAGGTGCTCCATTGGCGAGACATATCTGTACCTCAGGTGAATGCCAGGGCCAAGAATCCTTGGCTGTCTGCCGAAATGTGGCATCTCTCCATAAACACACGCCCGGTCAGCCTGCCCGAGCAAGCCTGGTATGGCCTGGGCTGCCCAGGGCAGGATGGTCTGGGGCTTGTGTTCCATCTGTCAGAAAGTTCTTCCCCGCTCCAAACTATGTTAGGAATCTATGCCCTTGGGACACCTAGTTTTAAGAACCTCACAATGCAAGAGGAGCCCCTCCAGTGGGCCTGGGAGGGTGTGCAGAGCCACTCAGGTGTGCCAGGTCCCATAGTGACGTGGCCATGCAGCCACAGCTCAGAGCCTCACCCAGCAGCCTCACTGATGAGTGTCAGTGTCACCAGCATATCCTAACATTCTTTCTGCCTACGCAACCACATCTGACCCCAACACCCTGATGTAATTAGTCAGGAGTGAGTCCCAGGCAGCAATATCTTTTTGGTTTTTTCTTTTCAATTAAGAACAAAAGTCATAACATTGACATTGATATTAATGCTGTGAAGCTAGAGGCCACTCCCATCACCCCAAGGCCCCTCCTGTGGCCACTTTTTGGCCACACTCAATTCACACCCGCCCCACAGCCCCGGACCCCAGGAGCCCCAGTCTGTTCTCAACTTCAATAAGTTTGCATTTCAAGAATGATATAAAAGTGGAATCATACAGTATGTAATCAGGTTGCTTCCTGTATCGGTAGCTCCTTTGTTGCTGATCAGTGTTCTGTGGTGTGGATGGGTGACAGAGTCTTTAACCATTCACTTACTGAAGGACATCTGGGTTGTTTCCCATCAGGCGCTATTAGGAATAAAGGTGCTATAAACATTTGTGTACAGGTTTATCTGTGTCCAGGAGTGCATTTGTTGGGTAATATGCTAGTTGTGTGGTTAATATATATAAATGATATAAAATATGAGACTTTAGTCAAGGTTCACCTTGTTGCCTATGGATGTCCTGTTGCCCCAGCCCTATTTGTTCAAAATGCTGTCTTTCTTCCACTGAATTGCTTTGCACCTTTGTCAAAAATCAGTGTGGTATATTCGTCTAGGTCTATTTTCTGGGGTCTGTTCTATTGCATTCATCTGTGTGTCAATCCCTCTGATAGCACAACATAGTCTTGGCTCATGTATTATATAATAAGCTATATAAGAACTTATATAAGTCTTGAAATCAGATAGACTGCTCCCATTTTATTGTTTATTTTTCCCCAAAAATCTTTTAGATATTCCAGTTCCTTTGGCTTTCCATATAAGTCTGTGAATAGAATAACATTCTATTATAAAATATCTTACTGGGATTTTGATAGAAGTTGTATCAAATCCATATGTCAATTTTGGGAGACTTTACATTCTTATTAAATTGAGTCTTCTAATCCAGGAATATGATATGTCTCTTCATTTATTTGGACCATCTTTGATTTCTTTCATCAGCATTGTGTAGTTGTCAGGGTACAAGTTCTATACATATTTTGCTAGATTTACACCTTAAGTATACCTTTTTTAAGCAATTATAAATGACATTTTGTTTTAATTTAACATCCATGTGTTCTTTGCTAATATACAATTGATTTTTGCATGTTTATGTTGAACTGTGACCTTGATGAATTCACTTCCTGGGAGTTTTCTTTTATATTCTTTACCTGGATAATCACAGGTTAAGTCCCCGTAAGTGGGACCATTTTATTTCTTCCTTTCCAATCTGTAAGCCTTTTCTATCCTTTCTCACCTTACTGCACTGGCTATAACTTGAGCGCTATGTTGAACAGGAGTGGTAAGAGTGGGGATCTTTGCCTTATTTCTGATCTTAAAAAGAAAGCTTTCAGTTTTTTCATCATCAAGTTATAATGTTAGCTCTAGGCTTTTTATAAATGGTAGACATTAATTTAGTGAGTAAACTTTGAATATTTAGCTAACCATGTCTCCCTGGAATAAAACTCCACCTGTCATGATGAACAATTTATTTATATTGTTGAATTCTATTTGCTAATAGTTTATTAAGAATTTTGCACATTTGTATTAATGAGCAGTATTGGCCTGTGATTTTGTGTGTGTGTGTTTTGTCTTTGTTTAGTTTTCACATTGAGTTATATTATCTTCTTCACAAAATTAGTTGGAAAGTGTTTCTTCCTTTTCTATTTTTTGGAAGAAATTGTGTAGAATAATGTCAATTCTTCCTTAAAAATTTGGTAAAATTGCCACATGAGGTGGCTCACACCTGTAATCCTAGCACTCTGGGGAGGCTGAAGCAGATGGATTGCCTGAGCTCACGGGTTTGAGAGCAGCCAGAAGCCAAAGCGAGACCCTGTCTCTAAAAAAATAAATAGCCAGGCCTTGTGGTGGGTGCCTGTAGTCCCAGCTACTTGGGAGGCTGAGGCAAGATAATTGCTTAAGCCCAAGAGTTTGAGGTTGTTGTGAGCTGTGATGCCACTGCACTCTTCTGAGGGCTACAAGTGAACCTCTGTCTAAAAAAAAAAGGTAAAATTTTTCAGTAAAATCATGTGGACCTAGAGATTTCTTTTTGGGTATTTTTAAAATTATAAACTCACTTTTCTTAATAATTACAAGTCTATTCAAATGATCTGTTTTTTATTGGGTAAGCTGTGGTAGTTCATGCTTTTTGAGAAATTGTTCCATTTCATGTAAGTTCTCAAATTTATGTGTGTAGAGTTACAGTTGCTCATAGTATTCTCTTACTATCTGTTTGATGTGTGAGGTGACAGAGTGATATTTCCTTCTTCATTCTTGATATTGGTTTTGTCTTCTATAGTTTTTCTTTCTCAATCTCACTAGAGATTTGTTAGTTTTTCATATAACTGACTCCTTTCATGTTGATCTCTGTTATCTTACTCTTTTCAGCTTATTACTTATTGCTCTCAATTGTATTATTTCGTTCCTTCACTTTACTTTGGGTTTACTTTGCTAATCTTTTCCTAGGTGCTTGAGATAGGAGCTTATATTATTAACTTGGGAGTTTCCTCTTTTGTAATGTATGTATTTGTGCTACAAAATTCTCTCTCAGTACTCCTTTACCTGTATCACACAAATATTGATATGTTATATTTTTATTATCATTCATTTTTAAATTTTCCTTGAAACGTACTCTTTGACCCATGAATTCTTTAGAAGTGTGTTGTTTTGTTTTCAAGTGTGTGAAATTTTTATTATTGATTTCTATTTTAATTCTCTTGCAGAATGCATTTTGTATAATTTCAGTTATTTTAATTTGTTGAGTTTTAAGGCCTGCATTTACAAAGAATGCGTATTCTGGTGTTGTTGAGTAGAGTGTTCAATAAATGTTGATTTAGATTCTGTTGGTTAATGGTTTTGGTAAGTTCTATATTCTTGTGAATTTTCTTCCAATTGTTCTTCTGATTACTGAGGGAGAGGTGTTGAAATCTTTGACTGTAATTGGAGACATATCTCTTTTTCCTTTTAGTTCTACTAGTTTTTGCTTCACATATTTTGGTGCTTTGTTTGTTTGGTGCTGTATCTTATTGAATGGATTGACCCTTTTATTGTCATAGAATGTCCCTGTCTGTCTCTGGCAATTTTTTTCCCATTGACATCTACTTTATCTTTATATCTACTTTTGCTTTCCTGTTCTTGAAGTTTGT
The DNA here is from genome assembly GCA_963573935.1 of Arctocebus calabarensis. Taxonomy (NCBI): domain Eukaryota; kingdom Metazoa; phylum Chordata; class Mammalia; order Primates; family Lorisidae; genus Arctocebus; species Arctocebus calabarensis. The sequence continues at coordinate 9,524 of CAUYON010098722.1, read as the reverse complement.
TTGATATATCTTATTCTATCCTTTTACTTTCAACATGCCTATATTATTATATTTGAAGTGAGTTTTTATAGACACCATAGAACTGGGTAATTTTTAAGTCCACTGATGAGCTCTGATTTTTAGTTGGTATTTAAGCCATTTACATTTAATGTGGTTATTGTTGTGTTAGGATTTTAAGTCTACTATTTTATTTTTTGTTTGCTGTTTGTTATCTCTGTTTTTCATTTCTTATTCCTGCTTTCTGGTGGATCACTTGAACATATTTCAGGATTCCATTTTGATGTTTTTTGAGTGATGTATTTTGAGTGCTTTTTCTAAAAATAACTGTTTTAGTAGTTATACATATATACCTTATCATTCAAGTGGTGTTATCATTTTTGAATGAAGTATAAAAACCTTATCTTTCTTTATTTTCTTTACCTTCCCTGTTTGTAGTTGTCATAAATATTTCTTCTTATGTATATCTAGAACCACATCAATTGCTTCAACTGTCAAACATAGTTCAGTAAACTTAAAAAGAGAAATAAAGTCAATTGTATTTGCCCATATTTTTGCTTACTATGTTTTTTCTTATGTTCCAGGTTTTATTCTTTTATCATTTCCATTCTGTTTAGAGAATTTTCTTTAGTTGCTCTTTAGGGTATGTCTGCTGGTGACAAGTCCTTATTTTTTTATCATCTTGGAATATCTTTGGTTTCCCCTTCATTTCTGAAGGATATTTTCACTGGATGTATTTACTGGGTATGGGATTCTGGGTTGATAGTTCTTTTCTTTCAGACCTTAAAAATACTGTGGCACTTCTCTCTGGTATTCAGGTTTCTGATGATAAATCCATGTCATTCTAATTGTCTTTCCCCATCAGGTGAGGTGATGTTTTTCTTTGGCTGTTTCCCAGACTTTGCCTTTAGGTTTTAGAACTTTACTTAAGTTGTGTCTTGACATAAATGTCTTTGGGTTTATCCTGTTTAGGATTTTCTTAGCTTCTTGAAACTGAGATAATGTCTCTTTACAAATTTGAGTAGTTTTCAGCCTTTATTTCTTTGAGTGCTTTTTTAGCCCCACTCTCTTTTGCCTCTCCTTCTGAAACTCCATGACACAAATCTTAGGTCCCTGGGACTCTATGTTTTTCAGCTTATTTTTCTCTGATTAATTTCTGGTTTTCTATTATTCAGCTCACTGATTCGGTCTACTGTCTTTATTCTGCCATTGAACCCATCTAGTCCCTGGGACTCTGTGTTTTTCAGCTTATTTCCTCTGATTAATTTCTATTTATCTTTTTTGGCCAAGGCCAGGTTTGAACCCACCACCTCCGGTATATGGGGCCAGCGCCCTACTCCTTGAGCCACAGGCACTGCCCTATTTTTATGTCATGTTAAAAGACTCTGGATCATATTTATTTTAGAGGGCCCTGCAGCTGTGAGTGGGCCCTTTGATAACTCCATGCAGGAGAATGGGAGTGTAATCTTGTTACCTCCAGACATCCAAGCTCCCCACTCAGCCTTCACAGATATCTAAGTTGGAGCTCCTTTTTTATGGCTAATTGGGGCTTAGGAGTCTGGCTTACCTGTCTCCCCTGACACCATGGGGAGGTGGGGGAGAGGAGCTGTCCCTACATGGCCTTCCCTAACACCACCTGGGACAGTATTATCACCCCATGAGGGTTGAAGTGTGGACTCCCCATTGAGCCCTTGATGGTGTAGGGTGTAGGTGGTGTTTTGGCAAATAGAGCAATTACGTTTTTTCTTGCTCTTTTCTTGTGCTTTTTGCCTACAAGAGGGAAGACCTTTTTTTTTTTTTTCCTTGAGAAAGAGTCTCAATATGTCTCCCTCGGTAGAGTGCCGTGGTGTCATAACTTATAGCAACCTCAAACTCTTGGGCTCTAGCGATTCTCTTGCCTCAGCCTCCCAAGTAGCTGGGACTACAGGCACCTGCTGCAACCAACCATTGGAGGCATGACAGACTTGTCATTGTTGTTTGGCAGGCCCAGGCTGAATTTGAACCTTCCAGCTCCGGTGTATGTGGCTGGCAGCCTAGCAACTGAGCTAGAGGCACCAAGCCAAGAAGGAAGACTTTTGTTAGGGCTATTTTTGTCTGTGGTTGTTATCTCTGGATTTCAGCTCCATTTCTGGAGCACATGAGGCAGAAGAAAAACCAGGCAAGTCACCACCTTGCCATTCCTCAGGTCCTGAGGTCCCTAGTGGATCTATCTTCTTGTTTCCATTATTCAGTGTTGTCTTATGTTTGTTTTATACATAATGTTCAGGGTTTTTAGCTTTTATTTAGTGGGAGGAATAGGGAAAAGTATGTCTACTCCATCTTCTAGAAGCAGAAATACATCAATTTTTTAAAATGCACCTGGGTGAGTTTATTTTATAGTTAGTGCTGAGAATCATTAGACCACTGAGTTTGCAGTGACTTGGTCAAGAGAACCCCAACCTTGAACTGTCATTGAGAACACCCTGTATACAGTTGACTACTGTCCGCAGAAAGGGACATCGTGTCCCTTTTGCCCCTTCTTCCCATTCCCATGTAAAGCAGGGTTACCCAACTGAGGATAACCTATATGGAAGTCTTGGAGGACTGCTAAAAATGGTGATCATGAAAGGACTACTATAACAGCCAATATTAGCAGTTGTTTCCCTAGTGGGGGTGGGGTTATTGCTGGGATCAGGGTATCTGTAGTGTTCTAGGTATTGTTTACCTTAAGCATGCATTTGTTTTGTGTGGCTTTCTGCATCTGTGTTTTCTTTTAGAATTTTTAAGTTTGTTTTTTTTTTCTTTTTGGCCAGGGCTGGGTTTGAACCCACCACCTCTGGCATATGGGGCTGGAGCCCTACTCCTTTGAGCCACAGGCACCACCCACATTTTTAAAGTTTAAAAAATAAGTTTGAAAGGTGTAGGCTTCTGCTGACTGCCATTTGTGACATCTGACTGTGGTGTTGGTGTCTATAGGTCTCAGCCCCACGGAGCTGCCGTTTGACTGCCTGGAGAAGACAAGCCGAATGCTCAGCTCCACCTACAACTCTGAGAAGGCCGTGGTGAAAACGTGGCGCCACCTTGCTGAAAGCTTTGGACTGAAGAGGGATGAGATTGGAGGCATGACAGACGGCATGCAGCTCTTTGACCGCATCAGCACCGCAGGGTATAGCATCCCTGAGCTGCTCACAAAACTGGTGCAAATTGAGCGGCTGGATGCCGTGGAGTCCTTGTGTGCAGACATCCTGGAGTGGGCTGGGGCAGTGCCACCCACCTCCCAGCCACCTGTGGCTTCCTGAGGACAAAGACCATGGCCTGTCCTACCAGGAACCACCAAAGACCTAACAAGAGCCCTGCAGCCGTGAGGGGTGCGGACGGATGACCAGGAATCAAGGCTAGATTGCCGTGTGCCTTACTCAAGGAGCTGGAGCAAATAGGCCTGCCTTCCAGTCTGACCAGAGAGAAAGGAGTAAAGTCAGGATGCTCTCAGCTGCCCACCTGCACTTTTCCAGGTGGAGTGAATGTTTCTTCACTCATCCAGCAAACTGGTAACTCATTCAAGAGACACTGTTGGGTACTCAAATGAACCAAACCACATAGGGATGACAGAGGTGAAGAATCTGGGCCCTGTTTTTAAGGAGTTTGCACTCCTGTGGGATGCACAAGGAATGAATGTTTACAAACCACTCTGCCAGATGACATCACACAAGCTGAATGAAGAGATGCTAAGAAAATGTAATAGAAGTTCTGATGGGGAGATGGCTTCCCATGGGGGTGGTGAAGGAGGGCATCCTCAAGAAGACAGCAGCTCAGAGCTCAGACGTTTTGGTAAAATGCCTACAAAATGCAGGCGCTCCACTCTGTGAATTGTTTCAGGTTCAGTACAAGTCCATTAGCATCCTATGTGGCCATTAGGATGACTCTACTATTTTCTTGAAGTCATCTATATTCCTCCAGGCCTTCTGATCAACACTGCTTTGTGTTGCTGTGTGATTGTCCAGTCACCTGGATGCACAGTGGCCAGTTCTCTCAGCCTGGAAGCCCTGTGGTTTGGATTGCATGGAACGGCCTTCCTCTCTCATCCTCAGGCACACTTGACCCTTTGGGGACAGCAGTGCTCAAAGACACAGCAGTTTAAATTATCATATGTCAGGCTGTGTTAGGGCTTCAATCAGGCATGAATGGTCAACTCTGCTTAGAAAGGAAAACGATGACACCTCAGAACTCAGTCATGCACAATTTCAGATTCCAAGTGTCTGAGATTTGTGGATGAGCTTTATGGTGTGTGAGTTGGAAATTCAGCCTTCTGAGCCAGTCAGGGACACTGGAGCCCTGGAGTGCAGAGACGAGCCTGGCCGTGGGCCATTTTCTTCTCCCTCCCTCAGCCTCAGTTTCTCTTCTGGAAATGAGAGGTTAGTCAGTGAATTTATAATCAGGGGAAGGAAGGTGCAGGTGAACAGAAGGAAATTGGAGCTGTAGGAAGTGCCTGGCCTTTGAGGTGCTCCACGGAAGTGAACTCAGTGTGGGACATCAAGTAAAATGGGAATAAAAACAGAAAAATTCAGAATTGATATTTTCACAGTAAGTGCAATTGTTTGACATAACACTTATGGAGATAAATTTAATAAACTGGCATTGTTCTTGGCAGATTCTCTTAATACACCTGTAATAGCCAAGAGCTTGGGAGCCAGGGTGGTGATCACGCCAGGGGTTAATTTAGGGTTCCCTGCTGAGCCCCTGATTACAGGTCTGATGGTGATTATTACTAAATTAAAACATTCTCTTACTTACAAAGCAAAGTTTTTAAAATTGCAGTTGCATGGCTGAACAAACATTTTGTGGGAAAAATCAGTTATATCTTTAATGCCAACAAGCAATTTCCTGCCAGTGAATGCAGAACATACTGTGAGAGGATCATAATGAGGTCCTGAATATTTAATAGCGTCATTTACTATGTCTGTTTGCTGCTGTTTTTCAGAACCTTTTGGTAAATCCTGCAAGCTAAATACTCCACAGCAAAGCTTAATTATCCTTTTAATTCCTCTTTGAAATCCTGTCCCCTGCTTTGTGAAAATAATGATGAGAGTCTTCCCATAATTAGATTGCAAATGTCACTTGTGATGAGCATACGCCCCAGGACAACAGATGACAGTGTTTTTGGTGAAGGCAGGTGACGGGGTGGTGGCTGCTCCCGGTCTGGGCCTTTGGCCTTGTCTCATGCTGCTAGAATCTGGGGGCCTCAGACCACGTTCCATTGGCTCTCAACCTGCCATTTTAGGGAGCTGGTCCTTACATAGTTACACATTCCTTGTCATTTACTTACATGGAAACAAATAGAATGCTCTGATGATCTTTATCCTATATCGTGGAATTCAGAATCAGTGAAACCATAGTAATTCTCACTGACCTAAACTGGGACCCCACCCTGCCATTTTTCTATGAAGATAGTCATTACTTCCCAATACTTAAAAACATTCAAGCTAAGTCTGTGGCCCTTAGCCAGTGAAGTCTTAATTGTCAATTTTTTGTTGTCTAATTCTGTATATATAACTTATTATATTTTATAATCTCAATAAACGCTAATAAGAAAGAATCCACAGACTGCTTCAGTGTGAGCTCTTTGTGTTGGGGGGAGATTCACGGATAGGCTCTGACTGACCTGTTCCTGGCCACTGAGCTGTGGGATGAGACTGTAAGATTGAAGCCAGCCATAAATGAAGGGCCTAAAATGCTGTGGCCCAGGCCATTTGGCAGAAGCAAGTGTTATAAGGAGATCATCTGAAAACCCCCTGGAGCATTGCTTCCCAGGTTGCCACCATGAGTTCATAAGGCATTGTATCACTTAGCTACTGCTGTGTAACAAATTATCCCAAAAGGTGGTGTTAAAGCAACAATCCTTATTGTAGATCATGTTGAGTCAGCTGACCTAGGTTGAGCTCAACTGAATGTCCCTCAACTGGGGCCTCTGACTACCAGAAAAACCTAACCAGGGCAGCTGTACTCCAAGGTTCTGTCAGCCCAGGTAACTGACAAGGCCTTTCTAAAGGAAAATGATATTTATTTGGGAATAGGATACTGCAATGGGAATACATGTGCCATAGTAAACGGTTTATATGCAGGGAGATAAAGGAAAGATAAGTATAATTACATAATTGTTTTGAAATAATTATCCTTGGCTACAAAGATCAGTAACAAGGATGGTGCCAGTCTGAGGTTGGACGGGCAGTTGCTGGCACATGTCCTTGCAGAAATATTTGTGTGTGTGTGTGTGTAAGGTTGTGACAGCCTTTGAGCATGGTTGGGGTTTTTCCAGAGTCCTTTGTGATAGTTCTTATCAGTATTTATGCATGATAACCGTCCCTTCATGGCTTCCCAGCTCTCTCTATTTCTTCTTTTTGATAAGGTCTTTCTTCAAAAGCATCACTGATCAGTCATCCTGTAGTTGCATTTTGACTGTCCCTTGGTGCTAGGATGGGCCAGTCCCAGGTCGCTAGTCTGATCTCACACTGGAGTGGGTAAATGATCACCAGCAGTCAGTTTCAAAAAACCCTTGGCACATCTCAGCAATAGGGAGGTTTATAGGGAGTGGCTCTCAGGCTAGGTCTACGTGGGGTCCATCATTCAGTTCAACTTTATCTGTTTGCTATCATCCTAATAATGGCTGGGCCAGCATTATTTTGTTAGGACTTGTACCTCTGCAGAAATTTAATAAGTAATAGGCACAAAGTTTAAAAAAGGAAAATGCAACATAAAATTAATAGTAACATGACAATCTTAGTTTGCACGATGGTTTTCAGCCATGAACCTGGGCTTAAAGGCAGCCAATTGAATAAATCAAATGACCAGGGGGAATTAGGCGAGACGTGTTATAACCATATGGCCTGTTTTCTTATTGTGTGAATGAGTCTCAGCTTACCCAGAGGAATCCATCCAGGCCCAGCACGTGGCATAGCAGACATTTTCTTATTGAACAAATAGATACTAAAGGGTCTCTTAGGTCAGGTTCTGTCAAGTTACCAGCAGAAGCTACTAATTATGAAACTTTAATTACACTGTTATGTTGCCAAGTGAAAAAGTTGGCATGGGGAGGGATGAGGGTCTCATTATGACAGGGTCTTGTTCTGACATCCAGTGCAGGCTGGAGCACAGTGGTGCCATCATGGCTCACTGTAGCCTTGAAATCCTGGGATCAAGAGATTCTTTTGATTCAGCCTCCCAAGTAGCTGGGACTACAGATGTGACCACCAGGCCTGGCTAATTTTTCTTATTTTCTCGCAAAGATGGGTCTCACTATATTGACCAGGCTGGTCACAAACTCCTAATCTCAAGTGATCCTTCCACCTCAGCCTCCCTAAGTGCTGGGATTATAGGCATGAACCACTGTGCCTAGCCTTATATCCTATTTCTTTTTTTCTTTTTTTGCAGTTTTTGGCCAGGGCTGGGTTTGAACCCGCCACCTCTGGCATATGGGACTGGCGTCCCACTCCTTTGAGCCACAGGCACCGCCTCATATCCTGTTTCTTTATGAGAGTCTCATGTGAGTAACCATATTGCCCCTCTCCCCCTTAAAAAAAGAAGAATACTCATGGACAATTTCTGAATTTTGGAAGGATCAAAGAGACAAAGCAAATATTTCTACCTTTGTTCATAAAATATACCAAATTACTATAAATTAGAGATAGCTCAAGAGAGAAAATTTCCTTAAATCTGGAAAACAAAACATTAATGTAAAGCACCAATATTGTTTCAAATGAAAGTCATAAAGCATTGCCTTCAACAGTCATTCAATCTCATGTAATTAACTCTTGTTTTGCTTGATCTTTATTAGCTGTTTCACGAACCTATTAGTTTCTTTAGTAGAAATCTAGAAAATTTTCATTTAGTCTATTATCTTAAAGTTATTAGAAATCTGTCTTTAATCTGGGCCCTGAGCCTGTAGGTCCCCTACTCGGCCTGGCAGGGTCCTCTGTCCGGCCTAGCAGTGTCCCCAGCGAGTTGTGTTGCTTTTCTGCCCTGGAAGCTCCCTCATCCTCATTCCACTATTTTCCTAGTCCCAGGAGACGCAAGATAAAAACCTCTGATTTGCTGCGTACTGCCAGACACATTCGGTACCCTCCCATCAGAAGGCATTTGATGGAGAGTTTAAAATAACAGTATTTATAGGAGGAAATAAAAAGAGAGGCATCGTTTTTTGTTGGTTTTAGACGACAAAAAAGTCTGTATTTAAAAGTACTTATTAGAGTCTTTTTTATGAATCTAATTACAAGTCCTTTTACAGTAAAATAAGAAAAAAAACAGCGAATAGCAGGGACTTAGAATAGACATGGTTAAAAATCAGATGGAAGTTCATTACAGTCAGCCACTGGTAAGCAAATTGGTTATTTTTATTGCACACAAAATAGTAATCAGACCAGGTGCAGTGGCTCACAGCTGTAATCTCAGCACTTTGAGAGTCTGAAGTGAGAGGATAACTTGAGGGTGGGAGTTTGAGGTCAGTCTGGGCAACATAGTGAGATCCTATTCCTCAACAAATAATTGTAATCATAATTATGTCTGATGACATACACGTATTAGATTTATAAGACTTTCATGCAATTCTTCATGTAACATTCCTATCAATAACACCCAGAAAGATAACTAAAAGATCCAGTATTACCTATCATTTGACAATGTTCCCATATAATTTACCAAATAAGCCTAATCATTTAATATCTCTGTAAGACGAGAAATATATCCCATGAGGCGCCCAGGGTCCCAACTCTAAAATTGCTCTAATTTTTGGTCAAAAAGACTTACTTTTTTGATATTGGGGAAGCCAATCAAAGATGCCAAATAGTTGTAAACACTTGATTGAAACAGGATACTAGGTCACTGTGAAAAATTAATATTATTCATTCATTTAACTACAGTGATAGTTAAAACTTTTCAAAAGCAATACAGAAAGTAACATGGATGTAAAAAAAAAAAGTTAACCTTTTAATGCTAAGTTTTCCTAAGTAATCAAAAATCTGATAAAGACAATCTAAAATTATCTTGATAAAACACAAAATCTTTGTTTCTTAGGGCAGTTACCAAAGAAGTAAAGATAACGTCCTGCTGTGTGATTGTTTCTCCTCAGGGGAAACCCAATTGGATAACCTGGAATTTGAACCTGATGAAAAGGTACTTGAATTTAATCAGACACAGGAAGGTATGTGTGTATACCATAATACAGTATCTAACAACATGGGGAGTTTCCTGGTTACGAGGAGCAATTCAAACACATCAAGAAAAGCCACAGGGGCTCGGCGCCTATAGCTCAACGGGCTAAGGCGCCAGCCACGTACACCTGAGCTGGCGGGTTCAAATCCAGCCTGGGCCCGCCAAATAACAATGACAGCTGCAACCAAAAAATGGCCAGGCGTTGTGGCGGGCGCCTGTAGTCCCAGCTACTTGGGAGGCAGAGGCAAGAGACTCGCTTGAGCCCAGGAATTGGAGGTTGCTGTGAAGTGTGATGCCACAGCACTCTATCCAGGGTGACAGCTGGAGGCTCTGTCTCAAAAAAAAAA
>CAUYON010098721.1:0-20196 GCA_963573935.1 Arctocebus calabarensis | reverse complement strand
CATAGAGTCCCATAATTCTGTAGTGAACATTCTGCTTTCTCTCTCTTCTTTTCTGCCTCTTTAACTATCTGAGTTATCTCAAGAGCTTTGTCCTCTACCTCTGAGATTCTTTCTTCTGCATGGTCTAATCTGTTGTTGATAATTTCTACTGCATCTTTAAGTTCCCTAATTGACTGCTTCATTTCTCCCAGCTCTGCTATATCTTTTTTTATATTCTTCATAGCATTCATCTCTTAATTGATTCTGTTTTTGGATTTCCTTTTCCATTTTATCAGCAATTTCCGTCATTGTTTTCTTCATTTCCTTGATTATCTTCATCATCTGTATTCTAAATTCCCTTTCTGTCATTTCTAACATTTCCTTATAGGTGGAATCCTCTGCAGTAGCTACCTCACAGTCCCTTGGTGGGTTGCTCTGGACTGGTTTTTCATGATGCCAGGAGTTTTCTGCTGATTCTTGCTCATGAGTGATTTCTTTTATCTGTTTCCTTGACCTAATTTTCCTTTCACTTCCTCCTGCTCTTTAAGTTTCCATGCCTCTGGACTAGGGTTTCGCTGAGTCCTTTTGGCACAGGACCAGAAGGATGAGATGATCGAAGAGCAAGAAGGGAAAAATGAAAGAAAGAAAGAAAGAAAAAGAAAAGAATAGAAAAAGGAGAAAGGAGAGGGGGTGGGTAGAAGCAACTATTGACAAAAAGAAGAGAGGCACAGAAAGAGGGGGTTGGGTGCAATATAGGTGTACAGTAGGGTACTTTGACCCAACCTTAAGAACCCCCAACCTCTTGGGGTGCCAGGTTGGGTGTTTAGGTCAGCAGCTCTTTGCCAGTCTGTTTGGACACAGTACCCCACCTCCATCAAGTAGAGAGGAAAGACAAAAATGCAATAAATCAAACCTAAACAAGCAAAACAAAAACTTTATGGGATAAATTTGGGGAAAAAAACAATTAATAAGGGTAGAAACACTAGCAAAATTGAAGTTCTAATTGTTGAAAAAGGCAACAATGGAAAATTATATTTAAACTAGAAAAATGAAAAAATAAAAGAAAGAAAAAAGCAAAGAAAGATCTTTAAGGAAGATGTTGAAATTAAAAACAAAACAATAATAACAAAAACAAACAAACAAACAAAAACACAAAACCAAAACCAAAAAAAAAAAAAAAGCAGTATATATATCTTGCTGATATTGTCTTGGCAAGAGGTGATCTTCTGGGGTGTGATATATTAATCATGATGTTGATGCGGCTGTACAAAATGGAGATTGGAGGCCTCTAATGGTTTCTCAAACCCCACAGGGTGGAGAGCCTAAATCCTCCTTAGCCTGCTTAGACGGCACTTTAAATTGCTAACTTAGGCTAAGCAGAAGCTTTCCCAGGAAAGTGCTTGTGGCTGGGATCAATCCTTAAGTGGCTATACACTTACCCAGTGTGCCAAAACCGGTCTCACTGTATGCCTCTAAGGGCTAAGGCTACAAGGTGTCTCAGTCCCCACCTTTAGGCTGCTCAGTCACTAGATTACTCACTCCCACCTCTGGACGCTTGTTCTGCAACCCTGAGGGTGGAGCTTGCCAGGGCAGTTCTCCCACAATGGCTTCACACAGCCCAGAGCCAAACACAGGTAGCTCCATCTGGCTCGATGGTTCAGTCTGGGGCCCTAGACAACACTCAAAGACCTCTGCACTCTTGCCCAAGTTCTCCCAAGGTAGTTCAACTGAGTGAAAAGTCCAAAAAAACCCCAAGCAGCTCATAGGTAATGCCTTTTCAGTTTGTAATCTCTCTGCTTCTGCACCTATAGCTGCTGGCAGAATTTGACCAAACGAACACACGCAACCACTTGTCAGATCTCCACTGCTTTTGCCTTCCTCAGGGGGTCCAGAAGTCTCATGCTGTCTCCCTGTGTCCCCAAAGGGATATTTCTGGGCGTATCCTGCCAGCCAGAGATGCCTGAAGTCTTCTCTCCCCAGTCTCATGGTGACTGAACAGCAAGGAAGCTGTTACTCGGCCACCATCTTGCTCCTTCTTCTTGAAATTTTGTTTTATCTTTTCTTCTTTTTTTTCTTCTTTGCTGACTTAAAGTGTCAACTTTTTCAATTTCTCTGATTTTATGAAATTTCTGAGCTAAAATATCATAACTTATTTTTTGTTGTTGAACATATGATATAACTAATTTACCTGTATTGGTTCCCTGGAGATCTCATTCCTCCTGAGCCCTGTGTCTCCTCAGCATGTGCATTAGCTGTGAGGAAAGGGCAACTTCTTTTATTCTTCCATCTATTCTTCTTAACTTTCCTTGCACTTATTTACTTATTTAGCAAATCTAAGAATTATTCAAACCAATCTCTAACTGGTGAATTCAGTTTCCATATATTCAATATGTAATACTTCTTTAAATTTGTGGAAGTAAAAGACAAGTTTGATTTCAAATTCTTTCATCAACTCAAAAATGTTTGCTTCAATAGCTCACCTCTCTCATAAGTTACTGAAGGTCCTCCAGCAGACTTAAATTCCATTCTACTATTTTCTGAATTTTTATCAAAACATTGGTAATTTCCTTCAAGAAATGGGTGAGCAAACTTTTATGCCAATAATGTGGATTCCATTATTTTATGTCAGATTTTATGGCACATTATGAATTATACACTAATTTCCTAAAGTTAAAAAGGAGCCAGATCATAAATACATGCACTGTTTTTCACAGTTCAGCTATGTTTTCTGCAGAGTTTCTTCCTTGTGTTTCAAGAGAGACCTTATGTTTAACATGATTATAAGTTTGAAGTTAGCAAAAGGTGGGTATGGTAATGATTACATGCCTACCAGATTCCCTGAGGATCCCCTTATATATGAGAATGATGTATTTGGAGATTTTAGCATGTTCACATTGGGTGTTTAGAGCAAAATTTTGTTCCATGATTTATTTAGCAGAAATTGAATAGTAAAAGAATAAGAGGAGAGCATAAAAGACCTATTTCTCTTTCTCTATAATATATCCATGGATACATTTTCAATATGAGAATAATTATAGTTATTGGGCAAGTGTTAATCATGTCATAGGTTTTTATATTAGGAACAAAGTTAATTTAGTTGTTATCCTCTTTATTACTTTCTCAGATTCATTTTCAAAATATTAAGGGGTACAAATGTTTTTGGGTACATGGATCACTTTTGTTATGCTTGAGTCAGAGTTATATGTGTGCCTATCACCCAGTGTTCATTGTGCCCATTATATAGGTTTTCACACATCCTTACTAGCACCCTACCACTACTTGATTTCTAGTGAAGTTTAGTTCCCTCTGAGCACATGTGAGCTCATTTATTAGATCCAAATTAATAGTGAATGTGTGCAGTGTTTTTCTATTCTTGAGATATTTCACTTTGGATAATGGTCTTTAGTTGCATCCAAATTACCATAAAAGGCAATAATTTATCCTTTTCCTCATGGACTCATGGACTAGATTTCCAGAGCATGCATATATCACATTTTCTTAATGCACTCATGATTTGATGGCACTTGGGTTGATTCCACATCTTTGTAATTATGACTTGTGCTTACTGCAATAAACATTCAAATGCATGTGTTTTTTTGATAAAATGACATTTTCTTTTGGTAAATACTCAGTAGTGGGATTGCTGGATCAATGGTAGGTCTACTTTTAGTTACTTGAGGTACTGCAATACCATTTTCTACAGAAGTTATACTAATTCACATTCCCCCCAACAGTGTATAAGCATTTTTGTCTCTCTGCATCCATGCCAGCATCTATTGTTTTAGGATTTTTTAATAGAAGCTATTTTAAAAAGGGCAAAGCAATATCTCATTGTGGTTTTAATCTATCTTTTCCTGATGATTAGTGACTGAACATTATTTCATATGTTTCTTGGCCATTTGTCTGTCTGTTCTTGAAAAACTTCTGTTCGTGTGTTTTGTCCACACGTTGATGGGGTTATTTGTTTGTGTCTTTCTTGCCAATTTGTTTGATTATCAACTATATAGATTGTGAATATTTTCTCACATTATGTCAGTTGTCTCTTTGCTGTGCTGATTATTTCCTTAGTTGTGCAGAAACTTTTTAATTTAATCAGCCTCGTTTATTTTTGTTGTTGCTCTGATTGCCATTGGGTTCTTCTTTATAATTTTTTTGCTCACGTAATATCAAATATGGATCTTATTTTGTTCTTTTACATGTGGTTATACAATTTTCCCATCACCACTTATTGAATGGGATTTCTTTTCTCTAATGGATATTGTTGTCTTCTTTGTCAGTGATCAGTTGTCTCCTTGTGAATAGTTTTATATATGAGTTCTCTGTTCTATTCCATTGGTCTATTTCTCTATTTTCATGCCAATACCATGCAATTTTGCTTACTGTAAACTTGTAGAATAGTTGAAGTCTGTTAATGTGATGCCTCTAGATTGTTAATTTTTTTAACATTGTTTTGGCTATTCAGGATCTTTACTGGTGCCAAAACAAATATAAATTTATTTTTTCTAGATTTATGAAATATGATGTTGATTTTGATGGACAGTAAACAGAATTTGTAAATCAGTGTGGGTAGGATGGACAGTTTAACAATGTTGATTGTATTGACCCATGAGCATGATGTGTTTTTCAATATATTTCTGTCACAGCAATTTCTTTCCCCACTGTTTTGTAGTTGTCTTAGCAGAAATCTTTCACCTCTCTGGTTAAGTAAATTTTTAGGTATTTTATTTTCTTTGTTGCTATTGTGAATGGTATTGAGTCTTTGACTTGACTCTTGGTTTGACCACTACTAGTATGCAGAAATGCTATTTGTTTGTGTATAATGATTTTGTAGCCTGTGACTTTGCTGAATTTATTTATCAATTCCAAAAAGCCTCTTGTTACAGTCTTTGGAGTTTTCTAGACATAAAATCATATCATCAGCAAAAAGTACTGATTTGGCCTGCTCTTTCCTGGTGTGAATAACTTTATTTATTTCTCTTGCCTGATTACCCTGACTTGGACTTCCAACACTGTGTGAGCAGAAGCAGTGACAGTGAGCACCTTTTTCTTATAAAGAAACAGTGGACATAAATGAGACTCTAGAACAAATGGGTCTAACAGATATTTACAGAAAAATGTTACCACCAAACTACTGAATATACATTTTTCTCATCAGCACATGGTCCATCCTCCAAGATTAAGCTTATCTTAGGCTTTAAAACATCTCTAAACAAACAAACAAACAAAAATTAAAATAATACCATGTATTTCTTCAGGTCACTGTAGAATAGAACTTGAAATCAACTCCAAGAAAAATGCTTAGTTTTATACAGAGTCATACATATGAAACATTGTACTGCTGAATGATAATTGAGTCAATAATGAAATAAAATAGAAATCAAAAGATTCCTGGCACTGATTGACTAAGGGGTTGCAAGCTATCAAAATCTACAGATTCAGCAAAAGCAGTCTTTGTTTTTTTATTTTTTTAGAGACAGAGTCTCATTTTATCACCCTTGGTAGAGTGCTATGGCATCATAGTTCACAGCAACCTCCAACTCCTGGGCTTAGGCGATTCTTGCCTCAGCCTCCTGAGTAGCTGAGACTACAGGCACCTGCCAGAATGCCTAGATATATTTTTGTTGCAGTTTGGCCAGGGCTCCTGGGTAAATGGGGTTGGGCTAGGGTTATAGAGTTGGTGCACTACCTACTGAGCCACAGGCACCACCTTAGTCTTTCCATCCTCAGTATATGGGGTTGGTGCACTACCCTCTGAGCCACAGGTGCCACCCTAATCTTTATTTTTTATTGTTTGGGATTTATTTAGGGTACAAAGATTTAGGTTATACTGATTGTATTTGTTAGGTAAAGTCCCTCTTATAATTGTGTCCTGCCCCCAAGAGGTGTGTCATACAACATGAATCCCCCTCCCCTTCCCTTTTCCCTTCTCCCCACTTGCTCATTCCCCTAGCACCCCTTAGGGGTGGGTATTATCTCCTCTGCTACCTTCATATTAGAATAAAGTACATTAGATTCTTTCTTCTCCATGCTTGTGATGCTTTACTAAAAATAATGTGTTCCACCTCCATCCAGGTTAATACAAAAGATGTGAAGTTTCTATCTTTTTAATGGATGGATAGTATTCCATGGTATACATATACCACAGCTTATTAATCCATTCCTGCGTTGGTGGGCATTTGGGCTGTTTCCACATTTTGGTGATTGTAAATTGAGCTGCGATAAACAGTCTAGTACATGTGTCCTTATGGTAAAAGGGTTTTTTTCTTCTGGGTAGACGCCCAGTAACAGGATTGCAGAATTAAATGGGAGGTCTAGTTTGAGTTCTTTAAGGATTTTCCATATATCCTTCCAAAAAGGTTGTATTATATTACTCTGTAGTCCCACCAGCAGTGTAGAAGTATTCCCTTCTCTCTACATCCAGGCCAACACCTGCGGCTTTGAGACTGTGATGTGGGCCATCCTCACTGTGGTTAGGTGATAAATCAGGGTAGTTTTGATTTGCATTTCTCTGATGATTAGGGACAATAAGCATTTTTTCATATCTTTCTTAGCTGTCTTCTTTAGAGAAGGTTCTGTTCACATCATTTGCCCAGTGATATATGGGATCGTTGGCTTTTTTTGTTGTTGATTAATTTTAGTTCTCTGTAGATTCTAGTTATCAAGCTTTTGTCCAATTCATAATATTTAACTATCTTTTCCCATTCTAAAGGTTGTCTATTTGCTTTGTTTGTTTCAGTCTTAAGGAAAAAATCCATAGCTTTCAATGCTTATATCAAAATAACAGAGAGAAGTATAAAATCTGAGAAAAGAAATAGCAGAAGATGTTAACAAACAGAAGAACAAACCATGCTCATGGCTAGGAAGAATCAACATTGTAAAAGTGTCCATACATCCCAAAGCAATCTATGGATTTATTTCAATTCCCATTAAAGCACTAATCTCATACCTTGAAGAACTTGAAAAGAGAGTACTTTGTTTCATATGGAATGAAGGAAAAAAACCCTGAATAACAAATAAAATTCTAAGAAATAAAAACTAAACTGGAGGTATCCCATTACTAGACTTTAGTTTATACTGTAATTCTGTAATGATCAAAACAGCGTGGTACTGGCATAAAAACAAAGACATAGATCTATGGAATAGAAAAGAGAATGTAAAAATCAAACCAGTAGCCTATGCCTATCAGATCTTTTTTTCTTTTCATTGTGGGTACAAAGAATCAGGTTACATTGATTACTTGTGTCAGATAAAGACCCTCCCATAAGAGTGTTCCACCCCCCCTGTGAACCCCCTCCCTCCTTTCCTTTATCTGCTTTCCCCATCCCCTACCCCCACTGTGTGCTAAGTCATTAATTGTTCCCATATAAGAATGAGTACATAGGATTCTTGGTTCTCCATTCTTGTGATGCCTTGCTAAGAATAATGTGTTCTACTTCCATCTAGGTTAATACAAAAGATGTAAAGTCTCCATCTTTTTTAGTGGCTGAATAGTATTTCATGGTATACATATACCGCAGCTTGTTAATCCATTCCTGGATTGGTGGACATTTAGGCTATTTCCACATTTTGGCAATTGTAAATTGAGCTGTGATAACCAGTCTAGTATATGTGTCTTTAAGGTAAAAGGATTTTTTTTTCTTCTGGGTAAATGCCCAGTAACGGGATTACAGGATTAAATGGGAGGTCCAGTTTGAGTTCTTTGAGGATTCTCCATATGTCCTTTCATAAAGGTTGTATTACTTTGTAGTCCCACCAGCAGTGTAGAAGTGTTCACTTCTCTCCACATCTATGCCAGCTGCTGCAGTTTTGAGATATTGTGATGTAGGTCATTCTTACTGGGGTTAGATGATATCTCAGGGTGGTTTTGATTTGCATTTCTCTGATAATTAGGGACGGTGAGCATTTTTTCATATGTTTCTTAGCCATTCATCTGTCTTCTTTAGAGAAGGTTCTATTCATCCCTCATGCCCAGTGGTGTAAGGAATTGTTGGCTTTTTTAAAGTTTATTAATTTGAGTTCTCTGTAGAGCCTAGTTATTAAGCTTTTGTCTGATACAAAATATGCAAATATTCTTTTCCAATGTGTAGGTTGTCTATTTGACTTGGTTGTTGTCTTCTTAGCTATACAGTAGCTTTCCAGTTTCATTAAGTCCCATTTATTTAAAAAACTCCATACAGCCAAGGAAATTTGTAGTAATAAAAACAAAACCCAAAGCATCTGCCCAGCAGACTTTAGGCTGTACTACAAGGCCACAGTAATGTTTTACAGTGTGGTATTGGCACAAAAAAAAAAAAAAAAAAATACATATACATCGGGAGCCGAATATAAAACCGGGAGGAGATGAAGCTAACATCTTACAGCCACCTGATCATTGATAAACCAATCAAGGACATACACTGGGGGGGAAGAACCCCTATTCAATAAATGGTGCTGGGAGAACTGGTTATCCACATGTAAAAGACTGAAACTGGAACTGCACCTTTCTCCACTCACAAAAATTGATTCAAGATGGATAAAAGAACTAAATATAAGTCACAAAACAATAAAAATCCTCAAAGAAAGTATAGGAAAAGCACTTGAACTATTGGCCTGAGGAAGGACTTTATGAGGAAGGCTCCATCTGATCTTTTATAAACCAAACAAAAGCATACATGGTGGAAGAGAATAGCTATTTAACAAATGTTTCTGGGAGAACTTAACCACATGTAGAAGACTGAAACTGTACCCAGGCTTCTCACCACTTACAAAAATGGACTCACACTGGAAAAAAGATTTAAATTTAACAGAAAAAATGATAAAAACTCTAGAACAAAGTGTGGGAAAAACTCTTGATGTTATCAGCCTGGGAAACAATTTTATAAAGAAGATCCCGTTGAAAATTACAGCAATACAAAAATTAATCAAGGGGGATGTGATCATGCTAAAAAGCTTCTGCCCAGCTAAGGGCACAACAACTAAGGCAAACAGATAACCTTCAGAATGGGAGAAGATATTTGCATGCTATAAATCTGGGAAAGAGCTGATAAATAGATTACACAGAGAACTCAACAAGAAAAGAGCAAGCTATCCTATCTATACTGAACAAGAAACATGAACAGTACCTTCTCTGAAGAAATCAGACCAATGGCCAACAAACACATGAAAAAATGCTCCTAATTTCTAATCACGAGAGAAATGCAAATCAAAATCATGTTGAGATATCACCTAACCCCAGTGAGAATAGCACAAGATCCCCACACCACAAGATCCCAAAGCTACAAATTTTGTTGAGGATGTGGAGAGAAGGGAATACTTTTATACTAACCATGAGATTACAAACTAATACAACCTCCATGAAAAGTAGTATGGAGAATCCTCAAAGAGCTAAGAGTAACTTTTCCATTTGATACTGCACCATTATCAGGTATATATCCAGAAGTAAAAAATAAAAAATAAAAAAAATCATTGTACCATAATGCCATTTGCACTAGAATTTTTATTACAACTTAATTCACAATTGCAAAGATGTGGATTACCTCAAGTGCCCATCAACCCATGAATAGATTAACAAACTGTAGTATATGTATACCATGGAAGACTATGCAGCCATAAAAAATGGAGACTTTACATCTTTTATATTAACCTGGATAGAGTTGAAGAACATTCTTTTTAGTAAAGTATCACAAGAATGGAAAAGCAAGTATCCAATTTACCCAATATTGATATTAAACCAGTAGAAGAACCACTACATGCCCACATGAGAGAAAATAACAGTTACATTTCAGTAGGGAGGAGAAAGAGAAGATGGGGGGGAGGAAGGAGGAAGTTTGGTAAGCTCTTACCTCATGAGCACAATGTAAAGGTCTATGACACCTCCTGGGCAAAGGGCTCAAGTACAACTTGGACTTTATATAACGAATGCAAAAACAATGTAACCTTTTCATTTGTGTCCTCTTATAAATCTCAAAAATTTGTGACAGGTCACAAATCAACAATCTAATGGCATATCTAAGTAACTAGAACAAAAGAGCAAATCAAACCTAAAGCTAGCAGAAGAAAATAAATAATTAAGGTCTGAGCAGAATTAACTGAAATAAAAAGCAAACAAAAAATACAAAGGATAATGACAAGCTGGTTCTTTGACAAGATAAAATGGATAGACTTTTTGCTAGGTTACCTAGGAATAGACCAGGAAAAAAATAAAACAACAAATAATCTCAATCTGAAATTAAAAGTTAGGTACTACAACTGATGCCTCAGAAATACAAAATATTATCTATGAATACTACCAAAATCTCTACGCACATAACATAGAGGAAATGACAGATTCCTGGAAACACACAATCTTTTAAAGCTCAATCAAGAAGAGATAGAACTCCTGAACAGACCAATAACTAACAACATGATTGAAGCAGTAATAAAAGAGCTTCATCAAAAATATCCCTGGACCAGGTGGATTCACATCTAAATTTTAGCAACCTAAAATGCCAAATGCTTTGTAAGGAGGTAGTCCAGAATCCAACCTGGCAGGTAATCCAGAATCCAATCTTGACAGTCTGGGTCCACAGCACCTGTTCATAACCAACAGCTATGAACTGCATATCACACACAGAGAAAGATAAGGACACAGAGAAGAAAAGTATAAAACAAATCAAGACATCCAGAGTCCTGTCTAACTAAATCAATTTGTCGATGCCCACTAGCCATGGTCATGAATAACCACTCTTTTCCAAAAATAATGGAAGAAGTTCCCTGCACAGGTACCAGAAAAGATAATAATAAACGTATATAGAATTGAAGTACTGATAATGCTTGCTATTGAATAAATTTAATGATTTAGTCCTTGGATATGTCTCAAGCAAAAACTCAACTGTATGTCCAATTTTGAGTCCACACTAAAAATGTTCCCTTTAAAAGAATGAGATAGAAAATAAGTTACCATTTGGCCATTTATCAAAAGCCATAGAGAGATGCATCACCCCATCAGTTACGTGGGCCCACACTCCCCAGCCTCCACAGAAGAATAAGGCTAGTTAGTTCGATGCAGACAATTAAAGCCTGTAGCAAAACTGTGTGCACCAGGTATTTGAACATTTTTCTGGTAACCAGCAATTATAAAAGCTCTTATATTGATAATGAAATTTTCAATCACTAAACAATGGCTCGAATTGGTTGACTTTAAAGTTAGATAACACATGTCATTTTCCTAGGAAGATCAAGCTATTAAAAAGTTACCAGTCACTGTGGCTCAAGTGGCTAAGGCACCAGCCACATACACCTGAGCTGGCAGGTTCGAATCCAACCTGGGCCCGCCAAAAAACAATGATGGCTGCAACCAAAAAAATAGCTGGGTGTTGTGGCGGGAACCTGTAGTCCCAGCTACTTGGGAGGC
The DNA here is from genome assembly GCA_963573935.1 of Arctocebus calabarensis. Classification (NCBI taxonomy): domain Eukaryota; kingdom Metazoa; phylum Chordata; class Mammalia; order Primates; family Lorisidae; genus Arctocebus; species Arctocebus calabarensis. The sequence continues at coordinate 8,846 of CAUYON010098721.1, read as the reverse complement.
AGAGGCAGGAGAATCACTTGAGCCCAAGAGCTGGAGGTTGCTGTGAGCTGTGATGCCATAGCACCATATGCAGGGCAACAGCTTGAGGCTCTGTCTCAAAAAAAAAAAAGAGACCAAGGTCAGAAAGACCTTGTCAAACATAAACGTCCATGTAAGAAAGAAATCTATTTTCACTGTATTGTTGGGCTCAAAATTATATTAAATTATTTTAGGCTACTTAAGTAATGACTCAGTTATCCATTTTAAATCTATGCTAGCAAAGTATTTTTAAATTTTGTTTTCTTATATTTATAGGGGCTATTTTTCCTTTAAATCTGATTGATCTTGTTGATTTTAACCTAGGAAGTAAAGCTCTCAGCAAAATTTTGAGGTTGTCCTTTTAGAAAGAAGAGAAAATAGATGTCCACTACCTGATTTTTCACTGCGAAGTGATTTGTTCAGTGTTATATTTTCTCCATTCTTTCAGGAGACTTTTGTTGTGTGCCATTTAAATTGCCGGCCTGGGAGTCACACAGGTGAGTAGGGTGAACATGTTCCCTTCACTCAGCTTACATTCTAAGCAGGAAAATATGTTTTAAGCAACTGTGAACACACATTGATTATTTTTTTTAAGTTGTAGTATACACCATGAAGAACAACTCAGCGTGTTTATGACAGGATTGAAGACTGATAAAGACTGATCAATGGGGTCAGGGTGTGATATAAAGTGAGGGAAGAATTTTCCAAGGGAGGGGCATTCAGTATGAACCATGAAGGATAAGTATCTAAGTGTGGAGGGGGGAGGAGCAGTCAGGGTGTGAGGAAAGAGTAAAGGCACAGGTTAGGAAGGCTGGTGGTAACTAAGAAATGTCAAGGGTGTTGGAGTGGACAAAGCAGAGGAGAAAGTGACCAGGAAGGAGAATGGTGGACAATAGTTACATGGAGTTATCTGTAATCCAAAAGGCAAAAAGGGATAATATTTGATTTAAAGGTCCCTAATATCAGCAGTGATCTTTGAAGAAGTACTGTACTATAATAAATTGATTGCAAGAAAAAGTTATTGTCATCTTAGACCCCACTTCCATTGACTATTGGTCAGGCTAGGGTGACTGAGAACAGAAAAGGAATTTAACTAACTTTATATAAATTAACTCCTATAAAAGCATAGGGCAATTCTGTTCCCATTCAAGTTCATTCAGTTCTGTCCTGTGTTTTTATACGAGGTAATTTATATAAAGTACTTGAAGAAACCTTGAGGATGATGCCTTTTTCACTTGGTAAAGTTACAAGCAAATTTCTTATAACAAAAGGAATTAAAATTGGAGGGCTGAACTCTTTTATGAGTACAAGTTTACCAGCATGACAGTTGCTAGGGGTTCAGAAATAGTACTACTTAGGGAAGAATTGATGTAATAGCAGTAATAGTACTACTTAGGGAAGAATTGATGTAATTGATGAAATATTGTCATTTGAATTAGAATGCACTAGTAGGGTTTAAGATTATCATGTTTTTTCTCATTAAAAAAATAATTAAGTGTTGAAATTGGAAAATGAATCTTACCCCAAAACTAGCCTCAACTTTACTTTCAACATGAGAGCATAACACTCAATTGCATTAGTCTGTCCTGCCAACCAAAATGTGCTTGAGCTTTTTTTTCATCTCAGTTAGATATTGTTTCAAGTTAATCCCAAACCTTTTTGGATTTGGCACTGAACAAGTAAAAATATTGTTCTTTCAAAAATATGTTGGGTACTTATTGTGTGTTGATCTCTTCTGGGCAGTTTCAGATACAGATAAAACATATGATTTCTACCTTCAAGACATTTTAGGAAGATTTACACTTCCTATATGTAAATTATAATAGAAAGCAGGGTATCACAGATGCAATATAAAAGTGCTACACTTGATCAGAAGAAGGAACGTGCAAGAGAAATAGGAAATGAAATAAAGGAGCCTCACAGAGAAGGTGTCATTTGAATCACCACTAAAGGATAAATTTAAATATTAATAATCATGTCAAAACAATGTAACAAGGGTGGCGCCTGTGGCTCAAAGGAGTGGGATGCCAGACCCATATACCGAAGGTGGCAGGTTCAAACCCGGCCCCGGCCAAATATATATATATTGTTTATATATATATAAACAAGAGCTTGCTTTTCTTGACTACCATGTGCCCGGTTCTTTGCTAAGAAGTGCTTTATATACATTTTCCTGTACTTTCCTCACAAGATTTCTTTGAAATGGCATTGTTTTACCATTTGTTTTTTAAGAAATTGGGGGCCAGAGAAACAAAGCAACTTGTCCTAGGGCTCAAGTGGAAGGTCCAGCAAAGAACAAAGCTATAAAAAGTTCAAAGCACATTCTGAAAGACCCGAAGTCTTCCTTGGCAATATAGAATTCATATAAGAAAGCAGTATGCTTTATAGCTAGAAAAATAAACTAAGGCTAAATTTTAGAGGCCTTTGACTGCCAAGCTACAGACGTGAGCTATATTTGATAGAGCAGGGAGGAAATTAAAAACTCTCTGATTAGAGGAGTGATATGAGGATTAATCTAGTCAGGTGTGGGAAGCATACTTGAGCAGTCAGAGAATTGAGAGTGAAGAGAGCAAGACCACTTCAACAGTCTAGGAGAAGGATATCGGAATCTGACTGTAGGATGTTGGCAACAGAAATAGGAAGAGAAAAAAATATATAGGATAGGGGAAAAAATAAAGGAGAAATGGAAGTGAAAAGCTCTGAAAGGTTTTTAATTCAAGAACTCATTATTTTTTAATGTTTGGGGAGACATAAAAGGTCTCCAAGCCAAAAAAAAAAAAAAAATATATATATATATATATATATATACACACACACATATATGAATTTTCCAGGGTTTCCCCCTCCTATTTAGAGTCCTCAATTCACAGAGTAGCCCAATTATATTTGGGGAAAAACACCAACTGCTGTATGTGCAGAACTTGTGCTGGGCCACTGTGTTACTGCCCCAGCCTTTGTGCCTCGCGTCTGCAGATAGATAGCTTTTTCCATTATATATCATCACCATGACAGCGCAGGGATGATCTACTACTGCAACCACTGTAGCCCTGATGATGTGGATGGTAGTAATAACACGGCCTTCTCTAGGGAGAAAAAAGGCAGCATATTTTTTTTTTTCTTAAAGGTAAACTGGAAAGGTGAAGAGGAGAAAACTGAACTGAAAAATTAAACACCGCCTTTTCAAAGATTCAAAATAACTGTTGCAGTGTTGGCAATAGCCAGTGTGATAAGGCAGACGGCATGGAGAAATAGGATGCTTTGGATAATGTAATAATTCATTCTGGGCATCACAGATGAGGAAATCAATTTTAAGATTAAAAAATTGAATTGGTAATTTTTGACCCACACTGTGATTGAATTATGTGGATCTTGGATCTCGGATCTTAATTAGAGTCTTTTACCTATCTAGTAAAACCCTTGGGTACGTATGAAGCAAAAATGTCATTTAAACACATTTTTATGTGGAAAGAAAGACTCTGCATCTGACTTGGTAAAATTATCTTTCTAGAAATTATCTTTCTTTCAGATTTTATTTTTCAGACCATGAAAAAAATTCTAACTCTTCATTTCTTTTACTGTTAAATTCAAATATTCTTGTTGCATTCAACGATAATACTAATTAAGAAACTTAATAATGCTAGAGGTTTAATTTTTTTATTTTAAAATCTTGAAAAAGATTAATATTTTAGAATAAAGGCTCTTTAATTCAGTCTCCCTATATATCTCCTAAGCAGATTCAGTCTCCAGCTAAACATTCTGGATTACTTAATTTTCAGATTTATAGCTGTGGTTTGTAAAGTGTTTCTCTTCCCTCCCTTATCCACAGATCAATCCCCCATGGGTGTTGGTATCTTAATCATATAATCATTTGAGTTGGAAGGACCTATGCTGGGGCACTAATCTATCCCAGTGAATCACAGCAGGATTGATTTTATTACTAAGTCATTCCTGATCAATAGGTGTGGAGATTCACCCTTGAATCTCTCCAGTGTTGATGATTCTACAGCCTCCCCTGGCAGCTGGTGCCATTCTCAACTATTCATATTGTTATAAAGTTCGTCCTTATTTTTAACTTGATTTTTCCCTTCTGGAATTGAAGCCTGTTACTTCTTGTTTGGTCCTCATTGACTAATGAGAATTGGTCCCTCTGCTCTTTATGATATCCCTTAACGAATCTGCAGACGGTTATGTCTCCCCCCAGTCTTCTTTTCTCCAGACAGAACATGCCCACTTGCCTTAACCTTCCCACACAGGTCTTATTTTCCAAACCTTTTATCATCTTTGTGGCTCTCCTCTGAACTCTCCTATTCTGTGTATGTCTGTTTTGAAATGTAATACAACCTAAATGCACGATTTCACTGGAGGCCAAAACCACAGAGCAGAGAGCAGAAAAACAGCTTTTCGCTGTTCGGCATAACACTTAAGTATATTATACTGCCATTTAGTAGAACTGACAATGTCCTGCTTAATTGCATGAAGTGAAGATAGTGGCAAATGTGTTAGCTTTGCCTTCTGTATTTCATTGAGGAGGTGATTGGTGTCTCTAGTTTTGTTTCTCACTTGGGGCATTCCGAGCTTCTCCAAAATTGAATTCTTCTCAATACCCGATTTTCCTCTCACTCCCAACTTTGGCAGCCTATAGCAGCCAAATAAAGTACACAATAAATTAAAAAAAAAAAAAAAAAAAAGTACACAATAAATTAAAGGACTTATTATCATTCACTTTTAGCATACTCATTACTTCTGCCTTTATCTACACATGATCCGAGAACCAAAAGAAAAACTGCATAAGAAAATGAGCAAGCCCCCCCCACCATATTATTACAGCAAAATGGTTCAAATTTTCCTTCTTCACTTGGCTATTTAGATATGACTTAGATGTGGACTTTTTAAAAAAATCATAATTTAATAAAATAATTTTTCCCAAATATCACTTTACAAAACAATAACAGAACTCACAGAATCCTAAAAGGCTAGAATTGAAGGTTGATTCTTAGATTGGTTTATTAGGTAATTAATTTATTTAACAAATGTGTAATTATATGCCTGTTAACTGTTAGTTAAGGATCTTAGCATAAGCAACACAAAATCAGGTGATGCCTGTAGCTCAGTGGGTAGGGCTCTGGCCATATACACCTAGGCTGGCAGATTTGAACCCAGCCCAGGCTAGCTGAACAACGGGGTATTATTAGAGAAGAGAAATTATTCATTGATTTGAACAGGAGATTAGAGAAGTTAGATTAGCTAGACTACGGAAATAACAGATATATGGAGCAGCCACTATCCTAATGCTGATGCAGAGCACCCAAGAAAGAACATGTCTGGAAGAGGTGTGACGTTCAAGGCTGAGAGCCAGATCTCTCTGAAGCTGTGGCTCCTGCTTGACAGTAGAAAAGTTACTGAAGAGCAGCATCTCCATTACTCACTGGAATCCTACCCAGTGGGGAGTTTCAGACCTTATAATACATTGTGAAGCTACCCAAGGAGATGCGGGGAGAAGCTATCCATGAACAGTACCATGGGAGTGGAACTCACTGTGAAAGCACTCTCTGGATAGCCGGGGAGGCTGCTCACAGGAGTATTTGGAAGCCTGCCAAGAAACTCACACATCAGAGTGCCTACTAACTGATGACGCTTCCATCATGCCAGCTAGTGAGAGAGAAATGTTCCAGGATTACAGTCAAGACAATGAAGGATGGATTTGAAGTGTACAGAATAAAAGATGGAAAGCAAGACCCTATTTAGGTGCCAGGCTTTCCTAGTCTGTCCCTTCCTGGCTATTTCTTAAGCTATGAAAAAGCTAACAGAATATAGAAAAGTGGAACACTTAGAAAATATTATCTAAGCTATGTTAAATTTTATTATATATCTAATATTCATCAAGAATGAATGCTATTTATCAAGTATTTTGTGGGAGTTTTAGCATGTATTGTTTTGTATTTCTCTTACTTCTAGGTTTAGTTTATATACTTCAGTCTCCACAGTATACTCTCAACCACAACTCTAGAGACACTTGATACTTTTTCCTACAGGTCTAATTTTGTCCTAATACTAAATTTGTAAAAAATATTTTAGAAACCTAATAAACATTACAGTGAGCACTAAGGCATTCTTGTTGTACTGTATGAATATCAATCACTGGACTTTTACTTTGCTTTGAGACATAATTTCCTGTAAGATTTTGAAATGCTTTCTTAAACATGAAAGGATTAGAATAAGTACATATCATAAATTATTTCAAACTAAATCTAAATTAATATTAGGTCTTTTAAAATTAATATTTACTCTAATTTTTCTGAAATCTTATAAGGCAATATAAAAATTAGGAAACCTATTTTCCATATGTAGCATTTGACTATAGCTGTCATTCATAGTTTGATGTTTGCCCAAAACTTTGCAATAAATCTAAAAAAATAAAAGTTTGATTTTTCAACATATCAATTTTTAAAAAAATTTTTACAATTTTTTAAAAATTATGAATAAAAAAGGAGCATGAGCTTTGGCAATATGGTCTTGGTAAAAGATTAAATTTTTAATTTCTGTTTATATTTTCATAAAACCAGACAAAACAACTATTTACGAATACTAAAAACCTATAGATACAGTTCTTCCTTCAAGTTTTATATAAAAGATATAATGTAGAACTGTTATTTCTATGAAAGCAAGCTGGACAAGATAAAAATCACTTATCTTTTTTCTTTTATTTGTTTGTTTTTGTTTTGTTTTACCATAAATAAGCAGAATAAGCAAAGGTAATAAAATATATTCCAGAAGATGCAGCAAGCTATGAGTCTTTCCTATAAGAGGAGAAACTTATAACTACTTTCAAATAGGAAGGCAAAGGATTCTCTCTAGGTGGAGTAAGAAAAAGTGAATCACACTTTCAGTAATATTTAATGTTAACATTTAGCCTGGCATGAGAGATCAGCCTTTAGAGGAGCCATAGTAGCATTTGTCTGCATTTACTCATTAACAGCTTCCCGCAGAAATTCAGTGATGAACAGGGATAGCGCATGCATTTAAGTCTGAGGAAGGCAAGAGAGATCAAATAAGTCCCTTTGTTATGGAGTATTTTCCTAAATACATACATGGGACAGGTCAAGACATGAGGAAAATCTCCTTAGGGCACATAGTGCTGAGTAAAATGTAACATATCTATAAATGCTGAGGTTTCATCAGAAGAACTGAGAAAAATTCCTCTAGGGCTACTTATCCTTCACCAGGAACACAGAGATGGCTCTCCAAAGCCTAGGGGAAGGGCGGCAGGGTGAAGAGAGTTCTCCAAAGGTAATAAATAAATAATAAAATAAGGCTCAGGGGAGATCTGGGGAGCAAAGAAAATGTTCCAGTAGAACAAAAAAAAGGTGGTGGTTAGACTATGAGGCAGAGAAAGCTCTCCTACAAGTTCAAAAGTTGGCAGCTGAGCTATGAAGAATAAAGAGATGGGCAAAGTTTCATTTGTGCTGAACGAGTCTCAAAGCTTATACTAAAAACAAAATCCTGATCCTGCCCTTAAAATAATTGAAGCATGTGGTAAATTGAATCTAACTGGAGCTCTGTCAAAGCTCTAACTGGAGCTGAAAAACTGTTTCGATTGACTTGGCTCTTAGTACCAGCAAAGTATCAGGAAAAGGATAACATACTTTTCTGGAGCAGATATTCATTTATTCTCTCTCTATTATTGTTATACACTCTCCCTAGCATAATATCAATTAATGCTACATGCAAAGAAGCAAGGATATATGACACCAATTTAAGAGAGAAGAACAAGGTAATAGAAAGAGACCTCAAGATATCCAAATAATAGAGTAAACAGACAAACTTTAATATAACTAAGACATACAAGTTAAAGGAACTAGTGAAAAAGTAGACTAGTTTTTAAAAATATATTTTTCTTTTTTTATTAGATCATAATTGTGTACATTACTGCATTTATGGGGTATAATGAGCTGATTTTATATACAATTTGGAAAGTTTACATCAAACTGGTTAACATAGCATTCACCTCACTTATTTAATTGTTGTGTTTACATATTTATACTCTACTATTAATATATTTGACATGTACCCTTGCAATATGCACACTATGGGTCCCACCGATAAACCTCCCTCCACCCATCCACACCTCTCCCCTCCCTTCACCTTCCTCTTCTCTCCTCCTGTCTGGGCTATAATTATGTTTTGTCTTTTATATGAAAGCATGGGTGATTATATTTTGATTTCATAATAGTATTGAGTACATTGGGTATTTTTTTCCATTCTTGAGTTACTTTACTAATTTGAACATGATCCAGTTCCATCCACGTAAATATAAAAGAAATAGAGTCTCCATCTTTTTTATGGCTGCAAAATATTTCATGGTGTACATATACCACAATTTGTTAATCCATTCACGGGTTGATGGGCTGATTCCGTGACTTGGCAATTATGAATTGGGCTGCAATAAATGTTCTTGTGCAAATGTCTTTGTTGTAAAGTGATTTTTGGTCATCTGGATAAATTCCCTGTAATACCTAGGAATTACAGGATGGAACCGCAGGTCTACTTTTAGTTACCTAAGTGTTCTCCAATCTTCTTTCCAGAAGGGACATATTAGTTTGCATTCTGATCAGCATTGCAAAAGTGTTCCTTCTCTTAACATCCATGACAACATCTGTAGTTTTGGGATTTTGTTATGTGGGCTAATCTTACTGGAGTTAGATGATATCTCAAAGTGGTTTTGATTTGCTTTTCTCTGATGATTAAAGATGATAAACATTTTTCACGTGTTTGTAGGCCATGCACCTGTCTTCATCAGAGAAGTTTCTGTTTAAGTCTCTTGCCCACAT
>CAUYON010098716.1:0-20989 GCA_963573935.1 Arctocebus calabarensis | reverse complement strand
ACTCAAAGTAACCTGGTTTCTTGAACCCTCAATGAATCCCCAACAATGAAAAAAAAAGAAGAAAAGAAAAGAAAAGAAATGGAATGTAGTTGAACAAGGAAAAAAAAAAAAAAACATAGCTGAGCATTGTGGCGGGGGCCTGTAGTCCCAGCTACTTGGAAGGCTGAGGCAAGAGAATCGTTTGAGCTCAAGAGTTTGAGGTTGCTGTGAACTATGACACTATAGCACTCTAACAGTGACAAAAGTGAAACTCCATCTCAAAAAAATAAAATGAAATGTAATGAAATGTAATAAAATAAAATAAAATAAAATGTGAAGGCTCTTCTTAGCTCATCGACCTTACAAAAAGGGCACCAGCCTACAGATTGTAATTTGCGCCCACCTGCTCTGCAGCAGTCCTGGCCAGTTTAGAAATACAATGCATCACTCTCCCGCCGGAGAAACCCTAACTGCCCCCTTCTATCATCGCCCAATTCAGCAGGAAGCGGTTAGATCCAGTCTTTGCCCCTTTTCCCTAACAGCAGTTAGGGTTTCTACTCCAAGAGGGAGAATTGATGCAGGACGTTTGGTGCCCTAGCCAGCTCAGCGGAGCTGGTGGACCTGCCACCTCCTCCTTGGCGGTGTCGGTGCTGTGGCAGCCAGTTGAAGAACCAGCGGGCTCGATGACTGGCAAGGAGGGGGACCTCCAACCCCCACCGGAGGCTCCAATAGCCAAAAAGGCCGGACAACTGCCGAGGAGACGCCTGTGCCTTGGTATCTCCTTCACTTTGCACTTGGGACTAAATGTGGAATCCCTATTTCCTATGCCTAGGTCAGTTTCATGTGAATTTCCTGGGCTTCAATTCCATGAATGGACTGTGTCCATTCACTGATACATTTATTCACTTTGCCCCAGAGGGGACTGTGTTCATTCATTGATACATTCATTCACCTTGCAAAAAAAGTAAATAAATAAAAATCGTTTGAAAAAAAAAAAAAAGGCTCGGCGCCTGTGGCTCAACGGGCTAAGGCGCCAGCCACATACAGCTGAGCTGGCGGTTCGAATCCAGCCCGGGCCTGCCAAACGACAATGACGGCTGCAACCAAAAAATGGCCGGGCGTTGTGGCGGGCACTGTAGTCCCAGCTACTTGGGAGGCAGAGGCAAGAGACTCGCTTGAGCCCAGGAACTGAAGGTTGCTGCGAGCTGTGATGCCACAGCACTCTATCCAGGGTGACAGCTTGAGGCTCTGTCTCAAAAAAAAAAAAAAAAAAAGAAAGAAAGAAAGAAAGAAAGAAAAACCACATTGATACTAGTGTCTATCAACATTACATTCCAGAAAGTGACCACCAGCAAAACAGAAGTCATTTATAGAAGTATCACTTTCAAATCATGTATGTGTATGCATTTGTACACTTATACATATAAATACCCATATTTAGCCTGAAATAAACTTTACCCACACAAGAAGGCATTTTTTCAAAGTTTGTACGTATCTGTATCAACTGAGAGTAATTTTATTCTAATAAAGATTAAATTTAGGATTCTCTAAAAAAAAAAAGAAATACAATTCAAGTCACACATGTAATTTTAAGTTTGCAAATAGATACATTAAAACAAAATTTTTTTAACAAATAGGTACAATTAATTTTAATGATGCAATTTATTTAATCTAATGTATCTAAAATATTACTTTTCAACACATAATCAATATACAAATTATTAACTAGTTTTATATGCCAGTCTTTGAAAACCAATGTGTATTTTACTCTCATATTATATCTTAATTTGGACTAACTACACTTCCAGTGTTCAGCAGCCAGGTTGCTAGTGGCCACTTTAGTGGACATGGTAGATCTAGAAGAAGATGTTTCTGGGGCACATGTTGCCCTTTCTGGGGCACATGTTGCCCTCTGCTCACCTTTCCAGCTCCATGTCCCCCTCTCACTCAAACACAATGGACATTCTGGTCACAGAGGACTAGTTCCATTTCCGGAATATGTTGTTCTGTCTACTTGGAATATCCCCATCTGCTCCCTACCTAAAAACTTTATTCACTTAAACTGATGGGATTACATACAATAGGAGTTAATGTATTCAGAAGACATTAGAAATTTACACCCAATACTGCATAATGTTAGAAAAGTGAAAGCTGGTGTTACCCTTTCATATTCCTAATTTTAAAGTAGAGTATTAAGAAATTGGTAGATTATTATCTTTTTTTAAATTTATGTTAAGGTATTACTATCATACTAATATGTGTTCTAGGTAGAAGGAAGCAAGGCATTTAAAATGTATTTATTTATTACCATGACATCTGTAAATATGTTTGATGTCATAACTTGTGTTTAACAGTCATGAAAGCTAAGACTTACAGGAGGTTAAGTGACGGTGCAACGGGCTTGATAAATAAATTGAAGATTTCGTTTTTTCAGGTCTTTGAAAATAGATAATTCTTAACTGCCTGAGATAGCAAAAGTTTACTTAGAAGATAAAGATCAGTTGAGATAACTCCTGCAGTGGGAAGAGTGATAAGATGCCATAGAAATTGGTATCCACAAAGACCCTTACATCATGAGTTTGATCGCAACTCTTGTCCCTGGAAGTATAAGAAAGTTACAAATTTTTTGTCCTCCTACCTAATGAGCACAATGTTAGAATGCATGGCACACCTCTTGGGGGTGGAACACAATTAACAAATGCAAACATTGTAACCTAATTCTGTGTACACTCAATGAACCTGAAACAATGAAAAAACAAAAAAGAAAGTTACAAATTTCCAAGACCTCAGTTTCATCATTGTAAAGAGGATCATAACAATAATACTGACCTCTCAGGTCAAATCTCTCCGATCATAGAAATGACCAAACAATATATACATGTTATAGTAAGCGAATTTCCCCTCTAAGATTTTGTTTCTATGACCAAAGCACATTGTTAACAAATTGGATCTTCATCCAGCTATCCTACCTCAGAGGTTCAGCTAAACCATGAGTTATTCCTAGAAAAAAATTGGTAGAAGTGCATTGTCAATCAAAGAAGATAGATTTTTGAATGACTTTAATCCTGTGACCTTTGGCTGTTATCAGTGGTGCTCACTCCTGGCTGAACATGAGCATTTTCAGGGCACTTTTAAAGGTATCAATGCCCAACAAATAATATTGCAATCTCTAGGGGTAGGGCTAGGCATACGTAATTTTTCAAAGCGCCCCCGCCCAGTTTCAGAGTATTTTAAAGTGCAGTCAGGCAGATAGGTCCATTAGCTTCAGGTTCTTTATTTGCCAAATAAGACTAATTCTTAGCTCATGGATTGTTGTAAAGATTAAAAGAGACAATATATTATCTAAGCACCTGGGATATTTGAGAAATTTGATAATTCTTTCTTATCCTCAGACTCCTCCAATTCATTCCCTTTCTTTCTAATTGGCTGGATACTAGATCTGTGTTCCTCTCAAATTGTACTTTTTCAGTAGGGTGGTTTGTTTGTTGCTTTTAGTTGAAACTGATCAGAGTGTTTGGCAGTGATTCAACCTCAACCCACATGAGGGATACCGTGCATTTCCCACCTGAAACATCAGTCCCAGAATCTCCCTAAGCTAGAATTAACTATTAAAAGACCCCCTAGATAAGAAAATACCATGGAGGCTATCTGTAACAGTATGATCAAAATATTTCTGATTGTATATGAAGCACATTGTGCCCTATGATTGCACCAATGTGCACAATTATGATTTAATAAAATTATTTTTTTAAAAAAAGACCCCTAAGGTAACCCCTACCAAATAAAGATTTCCCCTCTCCCTTAAAAATATCGTAACTTTTATTGATTTATTGATTTACATGCATCGTTCCTTCCTCAGAATCTCCCAGATCTTTAAAATGCAGATTCCTGGGCCTTGCTTCAACCCACTGAATCAGAATCTCTTTTGTGACCCCTGCAAGTGCCTTTTTCACCAGGCTTTCAGGTGATGTGCATGCGTGCTCATATTTGAGAGCCATTTAGAGGAGAGCTAAGTGTAGACACAGCCAAGAAATGAGGCTAGTTCATTTGCTACCTACTACCATTTACTCGGAGACCAGAGAGGAAGGTAAAGCTGCTGAAGTTGGCTTTTTTTTTGTTGTTATTTTTTGTTTTAACATCTAAATAGCTCTTTGCTTTTCAAAATATTTTCTTGACCTTGAAAACTTTTGTTTGCGCTCACAGTGTCTTAGGGCTAGAAGGCTTCTTAAACATCATCTAATTTGATCCTCTATTTTATGAGAAAGAAAGGCTGCAACTTTCTGGAAGTCACTAATCTGGTGGCATCATTTACCTTAGGGTAAATAGCTACCAACGTTTCTTTTAGAAGAAAAACATGTTTGCACTGGTGGTTCCATGAGGATATTACCATACAGCGGCCAGAATTTGTGCACACACAACTTTGTCCCCTCCCTAACCCCTCCCTTATAAAAGACTATTTATTTTCCTCTTCTCTACATTTTGGAAACATCACACTTCAGAAATGAGGGGAATGGTCACTGGTCAGGAAAGCGTCACCCAGAGAGCGGATTTAAAATATAAAACTGAACAAAAAAGAGGTTTTTACACTGGTTGTACAGATTTGGAAATGATTTGCTTTGAAACACAGGAGACTGTTAGGGCAAAAGTGCCTTGCATAAAGGTAAATGATTGTCAGAGCCATGGGATCCTAAGTCACAGTCCTGCACTGGTGATACACTGTCCCAGCCAACAGGAGCACAAAGCCAGCAGGGAACATTATCTGTTTGCAAATTCAGAAGAATCCATTTAATGAGCAATGGAAACCAAGAACTCTGGTATCGTTAGAATAATCCCTTTTACAGTCATAGCTTTGGAATTTGCAAATGCACATCTACAGATAGGTGAAGCATTATACTTGTTTACTTAACTTGGCTTCCTACTATTATTGCTTTCATTTTTATTTTGAAGTGTTTTTACGTTTCTGAAGCTTGATTCATTAAGTAATTGCCATCCTCCTATCTGGGTCATTGGTCATATTTATTGCAAAAGAAAAATACAAATCATTATTCAAGAGCAAATTCCACATATTTTCCACGTCCTAAACTTTTCAACCTCTCTTATTTTGTGCAGAGCTGATCCGTTCCAAGGAACAGCACATTCCCCAGAGGTAATCAGACTGAAGCAGAAGAACAGGGTTGGTCCTCATCAGAGAGGTCCACGGTGTTTTTGCCATTTGCTGTCCTTAGTGTGGGGCTTTGCTTCCTAAACATCATGGGGTGGTTTTAAAAATAAACCTGTGGTTACATTGGTTAAAATCACCTTCACCCCTAAAACATGGGGAAAATGTACTTGCACTCCCATACACACACACACACACACATAACTTCCCTTTCCTTTTCTTCATGGAATAAGCAAGTGATTGTTTCTGATTCTTCATTTTGCTGTAGAAGAAAACATAAATAAAACATGGCAGGGTGAAAGGATCACATCATCAACTTAAACTGCCCCACACTTGAGAAGAATATTCAGCTTACAAAGTAAGGAGGTGCCCAGAGTTTGTGCGTGCAAAGCGGTCCTGTTTATAAATAATGTAGACAGCGTTTCTCCTGGTCTCTTTCTCTTATTTTTTTCATTCTATTCCTTTTTGCACCACGGTCATGGTGGAGTCTAGATTACCTTTTTGTGATTGCGTTTCCTGCATTTGCTCTGTAAGCTATTTTTAAAAACTCATACAAAATAAACAATTCAAGAGTCTTAAAATGCTAAGGGCCATTTGATACACCTAAATGAATGGGAAGAAAGGATCCTTTCACCTTCTAACAAGACCTTTTCCTAAAAAATCAGTAGACTCTATGAGGCAGGGAGGGAGAGAGGGGAAAACTAGCGTTTACCAAGGGCTCCCTGCCAGGCATCATGTTAGCTGTTTTTCTAACAGATCTCATTTTCCTTCACAACAACCTTATAAAGTCAAAATTATTATCCTCACTTAACAGATAAAGAACAAAGACTCAGAGAGGTTATATAAGACTTACTGAGATTATAAAACAGTAAATGGAGAGGATGGATTCGAACACCTGAGTCCTGAGGCAGGCTGTTCCTTCCATGCTCTTCAAAGATGAATACTTTTTTGTTTGCAAAGATAACATAGGTTGTTTTGTATTTGTTGTCTGTTTTAGTTTGTTTGATTAAATTCTATGTTATCTGATTCGCAATCAGGAGAGAGAGAGATTGAGAATTAGAATCTCACAACTGTAGTGTCCTCAAGCCCAGTAAGATCTCTTCTGGGCCCATTTAAATTTAGCTTCTATTGAGTTATCAGTTATCTCTTGAGCCCAAACTACACCAATTTGGGTAGCAGAGAACAAAGCTATCCCAACTAGGACACATGCAGGGCCAATGACATATGTGAATATGAATTAACAAAAAAGTGTGGGTTGAGGTCATGAGAGAAGGTACAGACTGGTGCTGCCTAGACTCCTCTTGAAAGGGATCATCACAGTCCCTTGGGAGTCCAAAAACTCACATACAGACACGTGGTTGTACATTGGCTATTTCCTGGTAATTGCTTGTAATTGCTCAAAAACCTGATAACACAAGAAAGCAGGATATCTCCTGTCCTAACAGGCAGGAGTCTTACTGAATCACAGGCCACAAGGGGACACAGACAGAGGCTCTGGGGGAGAGAGAGGCAACCCTCAGACTCAGGCTCTTCTTGCTTTTTGCTTTCCATGTCATAAAAGAGCATAACAGACAAGGGAAAGCTATGTCCTTCCCCACCATTGTAGTTTCTCTGAATCCTTCCAGCGCTCAGAACAAACACAGTGAAAAGAATACACACTCTGGAATCAGACTGACCTGGTTTTGTGTCGCCAGTAAACACCCCACGACTGAAATAAGCCTCTCTGAGTCTCCGTGACCTCATTCATAGAACAGGGATAATAACACCAACCTTACCACATTGTTCTGGGGATTACAGATGATGGAAGTGGAACACCTGGAAGAAAATCAGGCGAGGGCCCTGCCATCAGTGGCCCTAAATAGTACCCAGGCCTAAAATATTAGGGTTTGTCATGGTCATGGAGGTTTATTCTAACAATTTTCCTGATGTAGAACCATCTTCTCTAACATCTTTGATGAGTCAGTTTGCTTTCTGCGCCCACTATTGGATCTGTAATACAAAAATGATGAATGAATCACTTAATGTTCAGCTAATTGGAGAATTAGAAAACTGTCACATAAGGCTATTCAAATGGTTCAGATGGCCAGAAATAAAGTATAAGAGAGTTTTGAGCAAAGTAGAATAAATAAGTCCATCAGGTGTTAAGGAGTGATCGCCTAGGGCATGAAGTGCATTAAATATCGTGGGGAAAATAATGCTTTTATACTCACAACATAGCATATTAATGCCATAATTAAATTCATATGCGTTTAACTATCTTGGCATATTTTTTTGTTCACAGTTGGAGATAATAAACTTGGAGATTTTATACTTACTGAATAAATGACTTCTAAATATGGGAAGATTTGATTAACTATTCAAAAACGGTCTTTGTTATTTGATATTTAAGGAATTATTTTGCACTGTGCCTATCCTCCTGCTCTGCCCAACATTGCTACTCAAAATCTTAAAAATTTGTCTTTCAGGAGCATAGGGTGTATTGTTAAAAAATAAACTCAACGGATACCTGTGTTGATACAACAACTCAGTTTGGTCCCCGTGTTGCCACAAAGATACCATACCAAAGGGCTGAGTCAAGGGCAAAGATAGTTACACACATCCCCCAGCCAGACATGCTTATCAATTTCCAAGACTTGATACATGTGTGATCTTTGAAACCCAACTTGACCATTGGAAAAATGCTTCTGAGATACACTAATGCCATCAAATGATAATGGGACCTCACATACTGGAAATGGGTAAAAAGTCTGAGCCATCTTCAAAGAAACTGTGAATTTGTTTCATCTTTTTTCAGGAAATAGATTTAAGTTTACATTTACTCACACTTGACAGAGTGACTTAGGTAGGTATCTCCAAAGAAAAAATTATCACCCTGTTCAAAGCACTTGAACAGCCTTAACTGTTCTGGGTGCTCTTTAGACTTTGCTTATAAATATGACTCATAAATAGACCTAGTATTGAGGGAATTACCGAAGAACACCTAAAACAGGTATCCAGAAAATTGTTTAAAGGAATTTTGTACTTCCATGTATAGTTTGATTGTTTCTTGTGCGGGGAATAATTTGAGAAAGTGAATATAGTTTTGAATATTTACCCTTCACTTACTATGAAACTCGGCAATGGTAACAATTATATGGTATTTGGAAATACATATCTATACTAAGAGATTTCACAAAGGTCCAATATCTATTTCATATGAAATTGAATCAAATTTAAGTTGCTTTGCTTAATAGGAGAAAAGAATCAAAAAGCAAGAATTCATCAAACATTCCAAAGAATAAGCTGCTTCTCAGACACTTAGATTTTTTTGCTTGGTTTCTGTGTTGATTTTTGATGCATAATTTGCATACAGTGAAATGTACAAATCTTTAGTGTATGGCTTGAGCAATTTTTACTTATGTATATACACAGTAACCACCAGAAAGATAAAGATATGGATTATTTTCATTCACTTATGAAGAGCACTCAGGTCCTGTCCTCATCTAGAAAGTTCTATTAATACAAGCAGCTTTTTTCTATACGTTTCATCTATTCCTCTGTGTGAGCAATAAGTAAATATACATATGTGCTAAAGAGGCTTTCACTCAATAATGACTTAAAGCACAAATTAAGATTACTAAGTACTAGATATCTAAATGTAATAATTGTTCTTGCCTTCAAATTGTTCCTTGTAACTTCAAAATTCCAAAGTATTATATTTGTAATATTTAAAGCATATCATCAGCAGAGCAACAGATTGCTGGATCAGGTATCCAACTGTAAATAGTGGCACCAGATTAAACCACCAGCAATGTTATCTAATCGCAGGAACTGCTATCTCTCCCGTGGAAATACACTACCTTTTTTCTTTTTTTAATGTGTAGGGTTTGCCATTCATAAGTGCTTTTCCTTTTTAACATCAACAAGGCCTACCCTATTCTCTACACTAGCCTTCCCACATGTACTAGCTTACAAATTTCCTCATATGCCCTTTCTTCAATGAGTCATGTTTTCAATTGCTCCAGCATCCATTTTCTGATTAAATTGAGTAGACCCTCAGAGTTCACACAACAGAATCTCATAAAATGGTAGTAAAGAGAAATGGTAAATAAAATTGTCAGTCCCACTGTCTCAGTTTTAGACCCATAATCAGTTTTAGTAAGTAGACGTGTTCGCCTGGAATTATTTTCAGTGTTAGAATAATACTCTTCTCTGAAGTATTTTGATTTAGTTTTAGTTCGTAATTCTTTTTCCTCCACTTGAGAAATACTTTAATTTCCTTCCATTCTTGTTACATAATGTAAGACTATGGATTTTCTTCTGGGTATGAATTTGGTATCATTTAATTTTTTTCCAAATACATTCATGTTCATTATTATTAACCCAGACAGGAATAATTTGATCGGGTAGCCATGTGAGAAGCATTTCTTAATTTATAAATATTTGGAAAGAATTTAGTTTGTTTTCAATTTTACAGCTAATTTCTAGTGTATTGCAGTTAGAGAATGGGGTTAATTTCTTAGGCCTTTTTGTACATAAATGTAAATGAATATGCAATCAACTTTTGGAAATATTCCATGGGCACATGAAAAAATGTGTAGTTTATTTTATTTCGTGTATAATTATCACTTCAATCTCATTAATTGCATTGTTCAGATTCTGTATGATTTCATTGTGGAGTAAGGGATCTGGGGACATATTGTCTCAATTTCTCCTCTTTTATTCATATATCTTTCTCCATTGTTACTCAATAGTAAAATTTTCAATGACTATATTCTTCATTCTGTCTTTTATCAATATAAATTTACTTTTTCCATTAATGATTTTGCCTTAAGGAAATATTATTACCCTTGTCTTGTTATACTTGTTGATAAACCTTTGGCCATCATTATCTTGATCTATAAGTAACTGAGGATCTTGGACATGTTATGAAGTTTTAAATTTTAAATCTTTTAAATTTACTGATACAACAAATGTGTTTAGTCTTTTAAAATTGTCATTTATATGGATCACTTGAGCTCAAGAGTTTAAGACCAACCTGAATAAGAGCAAGACCCTGTTTCTACTAAAAATAGAAAAATTAGCCAGGCATTGTCTCAGATGCCTGTGGTCCCAGCTACTTAAGAGTCTGAAGCAGGAGTATTGCTTGGACCTAGGAGTTCAAGGTTGCTGTGAGATGGGCTGACACCACAACACTCTAGCCCAGATGACAGAGTAAGACTCTCTCTGCACCTCCTCCTCCCAAAAAACTCATTTGTAATTTGTGCTTTTTTATGTTTTCTTGTTGCAGCCTGAACTTTTTTGTTTTTATTCTATAATATAAGAACTGGGCTTCATTTTTACATTTTCTAGAGTTTTGTTAGTGGATACATGTCCAGTGTTCTAACTCTAACGTTGTTAACATTTCTGGTTTTAAAATATATACACAGTGGAACCTCTGTAAGTTGACCATCCAAATGACTGTAACAAGTGGTCAACACATGGAGGTGGTCAACTTAAGGAATAAAGCTGACTGTACTGACATGTAGATATGGTGAGCACCCAGTCTATGAAAATTAGGTTAGCTTAAGGAGGTGGTCGATGTAGGTGGTGATCAACTATGGAAGTTTTACAGAACTTTACAATACATATATTATACATATATTTTACAATCTGGTTATCAAAGTCAAAAATGAAATGTTAGATTTTGAGTCTACCTATGCACGATGAGAAATTCATCCATGACTTCTTAGTCTTGTTAATATAATTTGAAGTTTTAGAGTCAAGTTACTGTCATGAAATCAATATTTTACATTTTGTCTTTTTTTTCGCAATTTATTTTTGACATTTGTGTTGAGGGAAGGCTTTTTCTCCACCGCTAATGTTACTTTTCACATAGATATGTGAGTCTCCTGGTCTCCTGCGTTTAATATATATCTTCCTGGAAAATAAGAATTGTTCAAACTAGTCTATTTCAAATGAACGGGCATTGCCCAGCTATGCTCCCTGCTTCTCCCATTGAAAGTTAACTCATCCCAGGGAGTAAAAGCTCTTTCTCTCTCTGCTCTCCCTTCCATAAGTTTTACTTGACTTGGGCAATCCTTCTCTCAAATAGAAGGACTGGGCAGGTGAGTCTCCCTGATTTGAAAGTTCAGCAGCAGGTCCAATGGTCTCTCACCCTGGTTGTTATTCTGGATTGAATTATGTTCCCCCAAAAGATATCTAGAAGTTCTAACTCCTTGTGGACATTACCCCATTTAGAAATAGTTCCTTTGATGATGTAATCAAGTTGAAGTCATTGGAGTGGCCTTTAGCCCAGCATACCTAGTGTCCTTATAAAAAGAAGAGACAGGCTCAGTGCCTGTGGCTCAATGGGCTAAGGCACCAGCCACGTACACCTGAGCTGGCGGGTTCGAATCCAGCCCGGGACATCCAAACAACAATGACAGCTGCAACCAAAAAATGGCCGGGCATTGTGGTGGGCACCTGTAGTCCCAGCTACTCGGGAGGCAGAGGCAGGAGCCTGGCTTGAGCCCAGGAATTGGAGGTTCCTGTGAGCTGTGATGCCACAGCACTCTATCCAGGGTGACAGCTTAAGGCTCTGTCTCAAAAAAAAAAAAAAGAAGAGACATAGAGAAAACCACCATGTGCCACAAGAGGTAGAGGATGGAGTGATGCATCTATAAACCCAGGAATGCCAAAAATAGCTAGCAAACTCTAGAAGCTAGAAGAGGCAAAGAATGGTCTTCCATATGCATCTCAGAGGGACCCCAACACCCGCCAACAGCTTGATTTTAGACTTCCAGCCTCCAGCACTATGAGACAAATTTCTGTTGTTTGAAGCCACCCAGCTTATGGTACTTTATACAGCAGCCTTAAGGAAACAAATACAGTTTTGTTCTTCCATTTAGACTTTCTCAGCAATAAATGTGATTTTGGTGCTTTCTCTGTCTTCTGTTGTTTTTTGAGGTCTGACAATTAAGCTTGTGAACTTGCCACTGTGCATTTTCAATTAGCAGCACTGTACAAACAACTAGGTAAGGTTGATAACCTTGGTATATCAGAGTCTCACAGCTGTGTTTGTGTCCACATGTTGCAGTGTCTTACTGAGAAACATTCCATGTTGTTGCCTGTCTTTATGTGTCTTCATGAGAATATCAGAGCTTGGATTAGAGCAATGAACATCAAATTTCTCATTAAACTTGACAAGAATGGAAATGAAATCAGGGACATGTTAGCCCAAGGTTATGGGAATAATGTAAGGGAAAAAAAATCAGTGTACAAATGAATTAAACATTTTTCTGAGGGAAGAGAAAATGTTACTGATAAAGAGAGGTCAGGATGGCTAATAACAAGCAGAACTGACAAAATTCATCAAATTACATTCCAAAATCATCAGCTGACTATAAGAAGCATAGCAGACCAAGTAAAGATCAATACAGAAATAGGAAAATCTTCACTGAAAATCATGGCATGAGAAAAGTGTGTGCAAAATGGTCCTGAAGGAGTATATTTTAGCCAGTAAACAAATAACTGTATTGGAACCCCCCCCCACTCTTCTGATTTGGCCCCTAATGACTTTTTATTTACCCAGAGATGAACCAGATATTGAAAGGAAGACATGTTGATGATATTCAGGACATCAAGAGTAATATGATGACAGCTCTGATGGCAATTCCAGAAAAAGAATCCCAAAATTTCTCTGAAAGGTGGACTAGGTGCTGGCATTGGTGCATAGCTTTCCAAGGGGAGTACTGCAAAGGTGACTATAGTGGCCAAGTGCAGTTGCTCACGCAGGTAATCCCAGCACTCTGAGAGGCCAAAGCAGGTAGATTGCTTGAGCTCAGGAATTTGAGACCAGCCTGAGCAAGAGTGAGACCCCATCTCTACTAAAAATAGAAAAACTAGCTGGGCATCCTGGCAGGCACCTGTTGTCCCAGTTACTCAGGGAGCCTGAGGTAAGGGAATTACGTGAGCCCAAATAATTTGAGGTTGCTGTGAGCTGTGATGATGCCACAGCACTCTACCCAGGGTGACAGAGTAAGATTCTGTCTCAAAAACAAAATAAAAGTGACCAAAGTGATAATTAGCAATGAGCTGTGTAGCACTTTTTCTAGGATGAGTTCACAAGCTTAATTGTCAGACCTTGTATTTCTCAGTGGGTCAAGAACTTAGGGCCTCTACGAACCTCAACGTGTTGGTACAATGGCTGGAATTTTTTTTTTTTTGAAAGAATAGGAAAGACGTTTAGCAGGCCAGTCAGTCCCCAAAGTCAGCTGAGTTTTTCTTGGACAGAGCCAAAGAAGGGCAGAGAGAAAGAATATACTAGAAGCTTCTCCTGGCATTGCAGAAAACAATGCAGCAGAAAGAAATACTGCACACATGGCTGCTGTATTCAAAAGCAAAAGGACAGCACCTTCAGAAGCATGTGGCAAAAGTATTTTCCTTGCCACGTCCTGAGCACAGACGCTTCAGAAACATCGATGACAGCAGCAGCAATGCCGGAGTCTGCTGAGGGACTGCAAAACAATCACAGAGACTGGGGAGACAAGTCTACATTTTGTAAAAGGAGAGTTTCCAATGTCCCTTCTGCTACTGGACTCAGGATGCAATGCGGCCTTTCCCAAAGATCTAGTAAATAACATAGGCCAAAGTTAACTTTTTGGAAAATTTCTCCCAACTAATTTTAAATTTTAGGTTATAATTCCAAAAAATTAACATAAATTGACCCTGATCTGATTCCTTGGCTGGTCTTTGGCAGCGGTAAGGACAGGAGTGCTGGAAACATCGTTTCACCTGGCATAAGTGATTTTTGAATCTGCAG
The DNA here is from genome assembly GCA_963573935.1 of Arctocebus calabarensis. Lineage (NCBI taxonomy): Eukaryota > Metazoa > Chordata > Mammalia > Primates > Lorisidae > Arctocebus > Arctocebus calabarensis. Next base: position 7,070 of record CAUYON010098716.1, on the reverse strand, counting down.
ACTGCGAATTATTCTACATTGATAAGTGTGAGGCCAGAACTATGATAAACTAAATATTTTTTTTTAATGACAGGGAAGAGTTTATTGACAGGGAAAGACTGATAAGCCAAAAGAAGGTTAACAGAATCCCCAGAGGCAGAGGGGAAAATCTAAGTGAGAAACCTGTGAATTAGATTCTTAAAAGTGAGGCACAAAAGTGTCAGAGGTTTGAACTTAAACTGATTTAGGATCTAGGCTCCTGAGAAGAATCCCGTGGAGCTCCCACTGTGGCCATGGATGGAGCTGTGCCCCTACCCAAGCAAATGGGCCCTTCTCGCTAGGACTGAACAGTACATGAAAGCAGGCACTTCAATTTTCTTAGTTTTTATAAGTTGAATTCCTTTGGAGTTTTTTGTTTTGTTTGTTTATAGACTTAAACTGGCAAGGGATACAATCTTTTAACTTGTAATTTCTCTCTGGGAATATCCTCATGACAGAGGATAATTCTCACATATAGGCCACCTTCATCTTGTTGACTTTGCATCTTGGAATATGTTTAGGCCTCTACAATCCCCTCTGCATATCTCCAAATTAATATAATTTTGTGGCAAATCCATATTTAGAGTTTGTATTATTATACATTATATAATGGAAACTACACAAACTTTATTCACAATCGAGCATTTTAATATACAATTATGTCTTTTCCTTCCACGGAGTTGGTAACTGCTTTGTTTATATATTTTTTAGTTTTATTTTTACTTAGGCTAAGTTCATTTTTTGTACCAGGCACATTCCAGCAGACTCTCAGTACAGGTTTCCAGAAAGGCAATCACCTTGTAAACATCCTGCTTGGAGACCTATGTTTTCCTTCTAGTTAGACTGGTTGCTAGTGAGGCCTCCTGCATAGCTGTCATTCTGGGAATTTCCCATCATTTTTCAATCTTCTGTTCTGGATCTCCTCCTACCCGGGTCTCACATCTTCGTTTTCTTCATTTACTCCCTTGTTGTTGGTGCAGCACATTCTCCAGAAATTTACCAAGAGTAGAAGGACGAAATAGAGTCTTTGAAATTCTTATTCAACCTTGGCCAGTAGTTTGGCTGCTGAAATAATTCAAATATGGAAATTGTTTTTCCTTCACAATTTTGAAAGCAATTCTGCATTATCTTCAAACTTCCAGTGTCGCTATTAAGAAATCTGAAGCCCTCCTAATTTCTGACACTTTATATGATCCTTTCTCTCCCTTGAAGCTTATAGGACCTTTCCCCCCAGTGCTCTGAAATATTGCAATGCTATACCTTATTATGGATATATTTTCATCCATTGATAGAGATTCTTTTTAATTTCTTTCTTTTTAATTCTAATAGTGAAATGTATAATGATCAAATCTGGGCAGCTGAAACATTTATTATTGTTATTATTTTTTGTCTAGTAGCTGGAACTATAGGCACCGGCCACAATGCCCAGCTATTTTTGTTGTTGTTACAGTTGTCATTGTTGTTTTAGCTGGCTTGGCTGGGTTCAAAACCATTTGCCTTGGTGTATGTAGCTGGTGCCCTACCCACTGAGCTATGGGTGTCTCCCCAAACATGTATTATTTTTTATGTATTGAAAACATTCCAAATCTTCTCCTCTAGCTAGTCTAAAATATACTGTAAATTATCATTAGCAGTAGTTGCTCTATTTTGTTATTGAACACAAAAATTATTCTATCTAACTATATTTTTGTGCCAATTAACCAACTCCTCCTCACCCCTGCTCCTTACTACCCGACTGTGGTACACACAGTTCTATTCACACCTCTATGAGATCAATATTGTTAGCTTTCATGCACAAGTGAAAACATGCAGTATTTGTGTTTTTGTGCCTGGCTTATTTCACTTAACATAATGTCCTCCAGTTCTGTCCATGTTGCTGCAAAATGACAGAATTTCATTCTTTTTGAGGTTGAATAGTATTCCATTGTGATTTTGGATTTTTCTCAATGATTTTGGAGATAAACATATACCGAGGAAACCATTGCCACTGTCAATGTCAGAAACATATTCATTACCCCCAAAACTTTCTACTGTCTTTAATTATTATTATGTGGTATGTGCAATAAGAACACTTAACGTAAGATCTAAATTCTTAGCACATTCTTAAGCATATAATATCATATTGTTAACTATAGGCCCTATCCTGTACAGTTGTTCTCTAGGACTTATTCATCTTCTGTAACTGAAATTTATTCAGCTTGCATAACTGAAACCTTTGACATGATCATATCTCCTAATTTCCCCTCTACCCAGATCCTAGTAACCACCATTCTACTTTCTAATTCTGTAAGTTTCAACATTTTAGATTCTTCATTTAGGTAATATAATGTCATTGAATTATTTGTTAATATATATTGTTAAGTGAAAAAACTATATGTATAAAAATGTATATAGTATACCGTCATTTATATAAAAAGTGGGGAGACAGAGATGGGATAGAGAATTTCCTCCATAAATATTTTTACACATTTTTAATATTGATTATGTGAATATCTTACTTAAGAAATAAGTGATTATTTTAAATATCACAAGAGTTTCTAAATGTAGATCTCTTTTAAATAATTTTGTGTAGGCTCAGTGTCTGTGGCTCAAGCAGCTAAAGCGCCAGCCACATACACCTGAGCTGGCAGGTTTGAATCCAGCCTGGGCCTGCCAAACAACAATGACAGCTGCAACCAAAAAATAGCCAGGCATTGTGGCAGATGCCTGTAGTCCCAACTACTTGGGAGGTGGAGGCAGGAAAATTGCTTGAGCCTAGGAGTTGGAGGTTGCTGTGAGTTGTGATGTCATAGCACTCTACCCAGGGTGATAGCTGGAGGCTCTGTCTCAAAAATAATAATAATGATAATTTTGTGTAGAATACTATAAATATTTTTAATTTCTATATCCATATTTATTTTTAGCTGAGAAAACTTTTCTTCCATTATATCTTTGATTATTGGTTTTTTTCCTAATAATTCTAATCCTATGTAAAAATAATACTCAAATTAAATCATAATCATGTTTTCAGACATCTCTTCTTTCCTGTTGTCTTATCCCATTCAGGCTGCTATAAGAGAATGCTATAGACCGAGTGGTTTATACACAATAAAAATTAATTTCCCATAGTTCTGGAAGCTGAGAAGTCCAAAATCAAAGAGCCACCAGGTTTGGTGTCTGGTGAGGAATGACATCCAACTCATAGATGACCATCTTCTCACTATCGTCTCACATGGTAGAAGGAACAAGAGAGTACTCTAGGGTCTTTTATAAGGTGCACTAATTCTGTTCATGAGGACTTCACCCTTCTGACCTAATTAGGTTCCTAAAGCTACTCAAAGTGAACCACTTCCTCATCCCATCATGTTGAGATTAGGTTTCAACATATGACTTTCACTGGGGCTTGGGGGAAGACACAAACATTCAGTCTATAGTGCCTGTCCTTTTCTTTCCTGAATTTGTTCCTCCTTATCTTATAAATAACCTTTTGATTCTATTCCATTGTATTTTGTTTCAGCCAGTTCTTTGTCTGGGCCTTTACACTCAATACAGAGTTGTTCATGGGGAGAAAAACATCTAAAAAGCAAGGCAGCTGTAGCCTGCCCATCGAGAATAGGATATTACTGTGATCTTTGGCAGACTTGGCGCCAGCTAGCACATGAAAGTCCACCCATGGATAAATGTTGACCAGACTGTGCAGGACTTGTATTCAATATCAACATAGGGCAGCAGTCAAAGCATAGGGACTAGCTTAAATAGTAGGGTTCCTGTTCATTCTCCTACCATCCAACCCACATTGGGTGCCTCTCATGCTATCTTAGTTGAAGAGAAGGGTTGGAGAGGATTCAAGAGAAAAATATTATAGAGGGATTTTTGCCAACATAGACATGTGGGGATTCTACAATCATATTGGTATTCCAAGCTAATAAATGTATAATATAATTTTGCGTTCATTGGGAAATTTTCCCTAACATTAACCTAAATCCCTTCTGCTGCCATAAAAGCATATTTGATACTGATATTTTTTCTTTTATTTCAAGAGATGAGCATAGTCATCTCTGAAAAATATCTATAATGACTTTTAGAAATTGTGTAACAACTCAGACTACTTTGTTTGGTTGGCACATTTTACAAAAGTAATACATTTGAATGGGCTTCGTTGTGGTCCACACTCTCCAGTCCAACCATAGGTTCCCCTGTTCTTACTGTTACACTGAGCCTGATTTGCATTGTATCTTGGCCTCTGCAGACTTTTGAGTTTACCAAGTTTACTTCAGAATTTTCAAAGTCATTTTATATAGGAGGGCTATGTTAACTACCATGATTCTCCCTTTTCAGATCAGACAATGTGGGATCCAAGGGGTTAATTGACTTGCTAAAAGTTATCATAATTAGCAAATGATCAATTTTTTTAATATAAAATATGCCTTCCTAAATACATGCAGAGTAAATGTATTCCAGTCATCTTGCTCTTGGTTGTTCTACGTTTTCAAATAGTTTTTAGAATATTAAAAGGCATGATAAATTATCAAGTGATTATGAGAGAAAAGGAGCATTAGTTTGATTGTTCAGTTAATGGTTTTCATGAAGTCAAATCACATACTATAAATAATTTGTGGTGGTATCCTAAGCAAACATATTATGAGATCTATAAAAATGATGTATTGATATTTTGATAATCAGGCATATATTCCTTGTGGAAAGATTGCCAATTCTAGCCAACTACCTCACTTACTTTTAAATACCAAGTGCAGTTGTGTACATTTACAGTAAGGCAGATAGAAAAAGAAGGTTGAGGCAGGGATCAGAGAAAACTCTCAAAAGCCTTTTATATTTTTGAGGAAGGGCTGATCTATCTCTAGAAAAGCCACCTTCAAAGACATGTTTTCAGAGCCAAGATCAGAGTAAAAGACTATTCTTTATGATCACCAAATAAGGTCAAAACTGCCCCCTTTGTTGAGATGACTTGACTCTTTGACATCAAAGCTCACTTAAGGGTCTGCAAAATTCTTTTTTTATAAAGTGTTAGTGCTTTGGAATACTTTAACTCTGTGAAAAAATAAGCAAGTTAGTTTGAAAAAAATTGGGATCCAAGACATGGGTGTACCTCCCTAAATGAGGAAAAAGCCTTTGGAGCAGGGTACCCTAATGGGAGGAGTAATACATCACTGACCTTGTTTAGAAATGCTCATAAGTATACATCATGAAAAGCTGACTGGATTATAGTTAGTTGTAAGTTCTCCACAGACATTGCAACCCCTTATTGCATGAACCCAAAGTGAACAGAGTCCTCCCATCCATTCGTACCCTCATATTCTGTTGCAAAAAAAGAACTGTACTTTGAGTAAATTCTGGATACTATGAGTAACACCTTGTGTTCTTGATAATAATGATGGCAGATATCAATGAAAATATAGATCTTATGAAATTTATGACCATAGAAATTTAATTTTAAAACTAGTAAATTATATGTCAACTAAACAAGCTTCACAAGAAAAGGTGAGATATTCTAATCTATTAAAAAAAATTTTTATTTCAAACTGTTAAGGGAGTAAAATGTTTTGTTACCAGGATACCTTGTATAATGTTTAAGTCAGGGCTTTTGGTGTGCTCATCACAAGAATAGTGTTCATTGTACCCAGTAGGTAAGTCTTTATCACTCATCACCCCTCCACTCCTCCATAATCGAACAATGGATATAAGAATACATTGAAAACCAATGAGACAACATATGGTGTTTGGCTTTCCAGTCCTAAAACTTCACTTAGGATAATGGTCTCCAGTTTCATCCAAGTTGCTATAAAAGACATTAATTCTTTTTATGGCTAGACAGTACCCCATAGTATAATACATATATGTACCACATTTTCTTTATCCACTTGTGAATTCATAGGCACATACATTGATTCCATATATTTGCAATTGTAAAATGTGCTGCAATAAATATTTGGGTGCAGGTGCCTTATGGATAAAATGGCTTCTTTTCCTTTGGGTAGATACCCAGCAGTGGGATTGCAAGATCAATTATTGTAGTAGAGTCTGTAAAATGGAAAAGCTGAAAACCAAGTGGTGTTGGCCTTGAGGAGATTTTATAATAGCATTTTGATGAAAAAGACAATGCTTATTATAAAAGAGGTTTTGTGAGACTCAGGCACGGGGCAGCGGATCAAGAGCAGAGGAAGAGATAACATCAAGATGCCCAAGAGTGAGGAAACTGTACTCCAAAATGATCCCAATGAAGCAAAGCATGGAGCCCACAATTCTGAAACATCAGAATTGGAAACAGAAGAGGAAAGCTTCTGTTTAAATACCTACTCTCCTCGTCTACTAGAAACAATTAACGAAGTTTCCAGGATGAGCATTGCTCATGAAATCATCGTAAACCAAGATTTCTATATTGAAGAGAATGTTTTATCTCCAAACAATATGGAAGACAAGTTCATGGAGACCTTGGACAATGTTTTTTGGGACCATCTAAGAGAACAACTCTTGAGCAATCCTCCCGAACTCACTTGTGCTCTTGAGCTTATGACAGAAGTTAAGGAGATTTTGCTATCACTGCTATTACCACGCCACATCTGCCTAAAAAATGAGATCAAAGAAGCTCCGGACATGGATCTCCTCAAGCCAGAAGCAGAACATGGAGACCTAGATGTCTCTCATCTCTCTATCTACATTCTTAGTTTGATGACCCTGCTATGTGCCCCAGTTCGAGATGAAGCAGTAAAGAAACTACAGAGCATAACAGATCCAGTGCAGTTACTGAGGGGCATCTTGCATGTTCTGGGCCTAATGAAAATGAGCATGGCGAACTAGACCATCCAGAGCATTCGCCCCTATCTGCAGGTATATTCCATCCAGGATGAAAGAGCTAAATTCCGGGTGGTGACTGTGGCTCATCGAGTAAGGCAGCAGCCCCATATACTGAAGGCGGCAGGTTCAAACCCGGTCTTGGCCGAACTGCAAAAACAGAAAAATAGCCGGGCATTGTGGCGGGTGCCTATAGTCCCAGCTACTCGGGAGGCTGAGGCGAGAGAATCGCCTAAGCCCAGGAGTTGGAGGTTGCTGTGAGC
>CAUYON010098715.1:0-16324 GCA_963573935.1 Arctocebus calabarensis | reverse complement strand
AAGAGGATCACTTGAGCCCAAGAGTTTGAGGTTGCTGTGAGCTATGACGCCATGCACTCTACCCAGGGCCACGGAGTGAGAAACTGTCTCAAAAAACTAAAAAGAAAAAGACAGACACAGATGAGAGAGAGAGACAGGGATTTCAGGAGACCAGAGAAGTCTGAGGTGGAGTTGAGTGGGCAGGTATCTCTCTCATTTAAATGAAAGAGGAAATTATGACCCAAACCAGTAAGTTCATCCTACCAGGAAGTGGTAGCGCCAGACTACACAACTCCATGTGACCCTCAAACCTGAATTTTCTCTTCACTAGAGATGCCTCCCACCCACCCCAATCCATTTCATAACAGGTGGGAAAATCAAGGATCAACAGAGTGAAGCCACATGCCCAGGGTCACTCAAAAGCAAGTGTCTGAGCTGGGTCTCAAGCTGCTTGAACCAACACCCCATATTTCTGAATCCCCACCTTGTGCACATTAATATTTAGTCATTTAGTCTTCACACCAACCCCAAGAGGGGCTCCCTTTTCCAGATGAGAAAACTGAGACTCAGAAAGGACATCATTGGCCCAGGGTGACCCAGCCAGGGAAGGCTTCAGCAGTTGTCAGACTTGATGACATGTCACTTTAGACTTGATGACATGCCTCCCACTCCCTTCTCGCTCCAGAAGAGGAAATGCAGGGTCAGAGTCCAGCGGTCTAGAGTTGAGACAATAACAGTAATGATGGCAGCTACCACTTTTATTGAGCACACACTATGTGCCACGCATCATAGGTACATTCTTTCATTTCTCTGGTACATCAGCCCTGGGAAAGAAACACTTGCCCTCTCTACTTTCCAGATAAAGGCCTTGGAGCAGAGGGAGGTTAGGTAACCTGCAGGAGGCAATGCAGCTAATAACTAGATAGAATTTAAACCCTCCCAGTAGTCTGAGGCCAGCTTTCACTCTCTTACCCATTGGGTTATATTGTGTCTAAGGATAGGGGATAGCTTTAGGACCCTTCTTACCTTACCTTAAAATTATTAGCTTATGGCTTCAATGAATTAATGAGGATCATATAGTATAATCATTATTACAGCGGTACAGGTACCTACCACTGACTCATCCCCTGCTACCCTCTCCTTTTCCTACCCCGTTCCACCCACACTGACCTCTCTGCTATTCCTAGAGCTTGTCAGGCACACTCCCACCTCAGGACCTTGGCCCTGACGGTTCCCTTTCCCCTCACACATGAGCCCCACGTCTTCCTTCCCTGCATTGGGTCTCTGCTCAAACATCACGTGCTCAGGGAAACCCTCCTGGATCACCCACCTAAAACAGCTTACACTGCAGTCTACCTTCAGTCCTCCCCCAACCTGCTTTATTTTCTACATTTTGCTTATCACTACTTGACAGTGAAAAATTAGATAACCATATCTCTTCCCACTGTCAGGGCTCTAAGGGAGGGAACTGTGCTTTGTTTCCTCCTGTGTCTCCAGCTCCTAGACCAGTGTGTCAGGGAGCACCAATCAGGTCCTTGCTAAATGCTGAAGTTTGTTGAGGCCTCCATTTTGGTCAGTGGCTGTCCCAGGCATTTCACCTGCATTAAATTTCTGTTTTGTCAGAAGCATCCCAAGCCAGGGAGACTATTTTATCTTCTGCATTTGATTTTCCTTTTCCTTTTTTTTTTTTTTTTCACTTATTACAAACCTCTTCAAACACACAGAAAAGGAGATAGAGTGACAAAATAAACTCTCATAGGCCCATTAGCTTGATATAATTGATAGAAATATTTGGCTATTTTGCCTTTATTTTCTTCTAAAATAATGTAACTACAGACATCTATACCATTCACCCTCAAATACCTCAAAGAGCATTTTTATTTTTAATTTTAATTAATTTTTCTTTTTTTTTTTGAGAAAGAGTCTCACTATGTCGTCCTCGGTAGAGTGCTGTGGCGTCACAGCTCACAACAACCTCAAACTCCTAGGCTCAAGCGATTCTCTTGCCTAACACTCCCAAGTAGCTGGGACTACAGTGCCCACTATAACGCTCAGCTATTTTTTGTTGCAGTTGTCATTGTTGTTTAGCAGGCCTGGGCTGAGTTCGGACCCGGCCGGCGTGTATGTGGCCGGCACCCTACCCACTGAGCTACGGGTGCTGCCTCAGTGAGCATTTTTAAAGGATGAGAACATTTCCCCCACCTAACTACAAAGCGATGTTCATAACTGTGATACTTGTTTTGCTAAAGTGTTTTTAAGGTAAATTTTGTCTTTTCATCCCTGAATTCAGCATGCATCTCTACATAGGGATATTTTCCCATATAACCACAATAACATTATCCCCCAAACAAAACGAACAAAAATCCTAAGATTACCTAATAATCAGCCCCATTTTACTTTCCCAACGGGACAAGTTTCATCTCCATTTTCATAGCTGAGGAGAAAGATTGCCCGAGGTCCCACAGCAGGAAAGAGAGAGAACTGGGATTTGCTTCCAGGAAGTCTGGGGTCTTGGCTGTCACTGCGGCTTAGGCTCGGTGAGTCAGGGCAGAGCCCGGCTCCTCACAGCGGGATGGCCGCACCCTGGGAAGGGAAGTTTGAGACGGGGGAGGCCGCGGGGGAGGAGGGGGAAGTGCCCACGCATCCGTGGCTGAGTTGCTCTTTCGCAAAACGTCTGGGAGGAGCCCCCGGGGCCACAAAACTGCCTCCTGCCCTGTCCTAGAAGAGAAGAACTGCGGGAAGGTGGCGCACAGAAGCGCCCTCCGGACATGGGCCGCCCGCTGCTGTCGCTGCTGCCGCCTCTCCTGCTCTTGGTTCAGACCTGTGTCCCAGGTAGGACGCTGGCGCTGGAAAGGGCTGTGTTGGGGACGCGACGGGAGAGGGGAGGTCAAGGTCTTTGACTTGGGGAGATGAGCACCCTCCCCAACCAATAATAATTATTCTCGTGCTATCTGCAACCCACGCAGCACATACCTGGCACTCAGGTGCTCAGGAAGTATCGGCCTAACGAAGGCGTTTAGCGACGGGGACCAGCCATCATTTAAAGAGCGCTCTCTTTATTCCAGACGCTCTTTTAAACTTCCTTGCAATTTCAAACCAGTCGCTTGAACTATTATTAATTCTATTTGTCAGGGAAGGAAACGGAACCATGGAGAAGCTAAATAACTGGCCCCAAATCACATAAGGATTCTGGCTCCACGCGCTCTCTATCCCGCGCCTGAAGACAGGTGCCCCCTTTTACAAAAAGTCTAAAGAGACATCGATCCTGGGGCTGGGGACCCAGGGCTTGTTCCTCGAGGACACTCCCCTTTCATTTCCCTCTCCCCGACTTGACTGTAGCACTTGCTTCCCCCGGAAAAACGTTGGGGCTGGGGATGGATTTGAGAAATGACAGGCATTCGAGTAGGAACTGAGTCAGGGCGGAATGGGACAGGCGTGGGGGTGTGCGGCGATGAATAACCTGGAAAGCTCTTGAGACCACGGGAGGCCGAGAATGAGTAACAACTCTGGAAAACTCCCGGTTTGGAGAGGGAAAAAGGATACCCAGGAGGCTTACCGGCAGGGTAGAGCCTTAGGGGAGGGACAGTGAACCGGGTCATAACTTCGGGCACGAGCTGGGGCCCAGGAAAGACGACGGGGAGGAGTTGGAGGCGGGGAGAGAACGTCGAGGAGGGGGCCGGGGGGCGGGATTAGACTGTCAGGGAGGGGCCGGGGCAGGACAGAAAAGTTTGGGAGGACCTAGGGGCGGGGCTACGACATCAGGATGGAGGTAAGGGTGCGGTTAAACGTGGGTGAGCAGCTGGGGGTAGGGGAGGAAATGTCTGGGGAGAAGCTGGGGGCGGGGTTCAGAGGACCTCTAAGGGCGCTACGGCCGGTGCTAAAACCTCCAGGAGAGGCAGGAGGGCAGGCAGGACACGTTGGTTGCGGGGAAACTGGTATTTGAGATTAGAATTTCGGAACGGCGGACGGCTGGGATTTGAATTTCAGAATAAACTAGGGGTTGGAGAGACGCAAAGGCGGAGGGCGGAATCTGGGGCTCTGAGTTGGGAGGGATAATTCCACTAGGGCACAGGTGTTGCGAGCGGAGGTATAAGGTAAAGATTAGGATGCACTAAGCATAGGACGCCCTTAACAGAACTTGACAGGAGGAACAGGCCTAAAGCTGGTGGGGTGGGAGAAAGGGCCTAAGTGGAGTCTCTCCTGATAGAGAGGGCGGGGATAGGACTTTCAGGATAGATCCGGTGCGAAAACAGAATTAAAGAGAAAATGGGCCAGGGCCGAATTGTGGCAGAGACGAAACATGAGCCAGCGATATACTTGGGAGTACCGACGGTCAGAGCCCAGAAGAACGTGGAGCACGAACCTGAGTGGACCAGTTGTGGCATGAGACTTGGTTCTGGTTTGGAGGCATGAAAGGACGAGAGGGGTTCTTATCTCCACGCCTCTTATCTCCTCTCCCCACTTCTCCCTTCAGCCTTCTGGGGCCTGCGGTGCAAGTGGTGTGAGAGCAGCGGGTATTGCTGGGTGGACGAGTGCGCCCTGGGCCAGGACCTCTGCAGGACCACGGTCATGGTCATGCACAATTGGGAAGGTGAGCTCCCCCTACTCTGTCACGACAGGATGCAGAAGTGACCAAGGATCCTCTCACCAGTTAATTAGGGAAACGCGAACTGAAACAACCAGAAAATCCCGGTTCACACCCACCAGATGAGCGGGCATTTAAAAATCTGACAGTGCCACGGGTGGTGAGGACATGGGGCTACAGTCCCTGCGTTGGAGGGCAAATTGGCAATTCCCCCACCCAGAGTAATTTGGCAAAATCTTTTGAAGATTAGCGTGCCCTAGAGCCAGCAATTCAGCTCCTAGGATGCAGAAAAGCCAGAGACCTATGTATAAGAATGTTCCTCACAGCAGTGATGTGACATGGTAAACTGGAAAGAAACTCAAGTCTGTCAGCAACACGGGCATAATCACATAATGGGATGCTTCACCCCCGTTTCGATGAAGGAACTGGAGCTACAAGGATCAATGTGGATGCATCTCAAAAAGATAAAATTGAGAGAAAAAAGCCTGTTGGAGAATATGATACATTTTTATATAAGGGTTAAGAAAACATGTGCAGGGTGGTGCCTGTGGCTCAAGGAGTAGGACGCCAGTCCCATATGCCGGAGGTGGTGGGTACAAACCCAGCCCTGGCCAAGAAAAAAAGAAAATATGTGCAACAGTCTGGGCACCATGGCTCACACCTCTAATTCACACTTTGGGAGGCCCAGGTGCGGAAGGATCCCTTGAGCTCAGGAGTTTGAGACCAGCCTGAGCAAGAGATATCCGGGTATTGTGCTGGGTGCCTGGAGTACCTGTAGTCATAGTTACTTTGGGAGGCCAAGGCAGGAGGATCACTTGAACCAGGAGTTTGATTTTTTTTTTTTTAGAAGAGTCTCACTTTGTCACACTCAGTAGAGTGCTATGGCATCATAGCTCACAGCAACTCCAACTCTTGGGCTCAGTTCTCTTGTCTCAGTCTTACAAGTAGCTGGGACTACAGGCCCTGCCACAACACCCAACTATTTTTAGAGACTGGGTCTCACTCTTGCTCAGACCGGTCTGGAACAAGTGAGCTCAGGCAATCCTCCCAGAATGCTACAATTACAGGCATGAGCCACTTTACCTGGCCTGTGTTTAAGACAAAGTCTCACTCTGTTGCCTAGACTGGAGTACAGTGGCATGATCACAGAACCACCAACTCCCAGCCTCCTAAGTAGCTACGACTACAAGCACACACTACCATGCCTAATTTTAAAAATTTTTTTGCAAAAACAGGTTTGGTTGTGTTATCCAGGCTGCTCTCAAACTCCTGGGTTCAAGTAATTCTCCCACCTCAGTCTCCCAAAGTGCTGGGATTACAGGAGTCAGCCATCATGCCTGACTAACAGTATCTTTTAAATTCCATTTCTCTCCTTCCTTCCTTTCTTTCATTTACAGAATCTTGCTATGTCGCCCTCAGTAGAGTGCTGTGATGTCACAGCTCACAGCAACTTCAAACTCTTGGGCTTAAGCCATTCTCTTGCCTCAGCCTCATGAGTAGCTGGGACTATAGGCACCCGACACAATGCCCAACTATTTTTTTGTTGCTGTTGTCATTGTTATTTAGCTGGTCCGGGCTGGGTTTGAACCCACTAGCCTCAGTGCTTGTGGCTGGGGCCGTAACCACTGTGCTACAGGCACTGCGCCTCTGTCTTTCTTTCTCTCTCTTTCTTTCTTTTCTTCTTCTTTCCCTTCCCTTCCCTTCCTCCCTCCCTCCCTTTCTTCCTTCTTTCTTTCTTTCTTTTTTTTTTTCTTTCTTTTTCTGTCACCATGGGTAGAGTGCTATGGCCTCATAGCTTATAGCAACCTCAAACTCTTGGGCTTGAGCAATCCTTTTGCCTCAGACTTCCAAGTAGCTAGGACTACAACTGTGCACCACTATGCCTGACTGTTTTTTCTCTTTTTGGTAGAGATGGGGTCTCACTCTTGCTCAGGCTGGTCTCAAACTTCTGAGCTCAAGCAATTTGCCTACCTTTGCCTCCCAGAATGCTAGGATCACAGGCATGAGCCACTGTGCCTAACTTAAATTCCATTTCTTATAAAGAATATCTGAAACAAATATAGTGGCTTGGTGCCTGTGGCTCAACAGGCTAAGGTGCCAGCCACGTACACCTGAGCTGGTGGGTTCGAATCCAGCCCGGGATCACCAAACAACAATGATGACTGCAACCAAAAACGGCCAGGCCTGTAATGGGTGCCTGTAGTCTCAGCTACTTGGGAGGCGGAGGCAAGAAACTCGCTTGAGCCCAGGAATTGGAGGTTGCTGTGAGCTGTGATGCCACGGCACTCTATCCAGGGTGACAGCTTAAGGCTCTGTCTCAAAAAACAAACAAACAAACAAACAAACAAATATAGCAAAATGCTAATATTTTACAAAGTTAGTTGACAAATAGGCAGTATTTATTATAGCATCTCTTGCACTTTTGGGTATGCTGGAAGCATTTCCCTTTAGAAATTCCTATTAGAGGTATTTCCCTGCTGAGATCTCTAAACTTGAGGTTGGGAGTAAGGGGTAGATAAATCCAGAAAGTCCCAGTGATAGTGTGTCACTAAGAAAGCAGATTTCCGGCTCGGCGCCTGTGGCTCAACGGGCTAAGGTGCCAGCCACGTACACCTGAGCTCGCGGGTTCAAATCCAGCCTGGACCTGCCAAACAACAATGGTGGCTGCAACCAACAAATGGCCGGGTGTTGTGGCGGGCGCCTGTAGTCCCAGCTACTTGGGAGGCGGAGGCAGGAGACTCCCTTGAGCCCAGGAGTTGGAGGTTGCTGTGAGCTGTGATGCCATGGCATGCTCTATCCAGGGTGACAGCTTGAGGCTCTGTCTCAAAAAAAAAAAAAAAAAAGAAAAGAAAGCAGATTTCCGAGCAGCACCTGTGGCTCAGTGACTAGGGCGCCAGCCCCATATACCAAGGGTGGTGAGTTCGAACCTGGCCCTGGCCAAACTGCAACAAAAAATAGCTGGGTGTCATGGTGGGCGCCTGTAGTCCCAGCTACTCGAGAGGCTGAGGCAAGAGACTCGCCTAAGCCCAGGAGGTGGAGGTTGCTGTGAGCTGTGATGCCACAGCGCTCTACCCAGGGTGATAAAAAAAAAAAGGAGCATCTTTCCTATGTGTGAAAGGTGGGAATGTAGGGATAACTCTAGAAAAAGACAGAGTTGGACCCCAAACAAGAGGAGAGGATTGGCAGAGATCATCCCTGGCAGTGGGTGACCTTGAGACCAGGAGTGTCAGAAGGTGGTTGGGCTCAGGGGAGCCTGTAGGCTAATGAAGATCCATTCCTTACAGGAGGGGATGACTTTGAGGTGGTGGAGAGAGGCTGTGCCCACTCAGAGAAGACTAACAGGACCATGAGCTACCGGACTGGCTCACAGATCATCACCCTTACAGAGGCCGTGTGTGGGTCAGACTTGTGCAACCAGCCCAGCCTTGGTGAGTGGGGCGGCCTTCGCCATCCCCAACTCAGCCTTATCGTCATCCCAATCCTGTCTCTGATTTTATACCGCTCCAACCTCCACTGCATGCCCTACACCAGTGCCAGCCCCAGCTCAAACCCAGCTTTAGCCCCACCCATCCCCAACCCCAACTCAGCCTCACCTCCAATCACACCTTCAACTTCATTTTACTCCAACACTGTTTCCAACTCAAACCCATCCCTATGCTAAACACAGAATTTAGAACACAGAATTTAACATCATCACTACATCAACCTCATCCTCATCTCAAACTATCTTCAGTCCATCCCCAACTACAAACTTATCCCCATCCCTAACCCAGCCCCATCTGGCATGTTTGTATGTATGGTTGTTATGTAGAAGATGCAACACAGGCCTTCAACAAGCTCCCACGTGTGCTTGAGATGTCGGTGAGGTGTCTCACTGATGTCTGTTCATCTGATTTTTTCCATGGGGATAAGAGATGGTCCGAGCAATAGATGCTAAGGGGCCAAGATACAAACAGAGACCCAAAGTTCTTAAGGGAAGAACTTTGCTGTGGGCTGGGAGTCCCCTGGGATAGATGGTCTTTGACTTAGGCAGTTAAAAAAATGTGGAGAGATTTCCATAAGCCCCATGGAACTTCAGGGCTTCAAGCTCTGGTCGGTTTTTTAGAAAGACTGAGAGGGCAGTGCCTGTGGCTCAGAGGAGTAGGGAGCCAGCCCCATATACCAGAGGTGGTGGGTTCAAACCCGGCCCCAGCCAAAAAACGCAAAAAAAAAAAAAAAAAGACTTAGAAAGGGTTAAATTCTCCCAACGTGCCACAGGAGAGGAAGAACAGGGAAAGAAGTGATCTCTGGCGCATGGTCAGCAGAGATTCCTCTTCCTGGCCATGATGAGGAAGGAAATTGATTAAGGCCAGTCCAGTCATAGTGATGTCACTAAGCAGAGTGCCTGCGTTTGCTCTGGGTTTTCTTTGTTCGTCATTCAACCGGATTCTGCCTGATTTTCATGCATCCTGACCACAAACTTTCATCTGTTGGCAGGGCTGAATCAGATGCTCTTTTTTCAGGAAATGACAAGAGAGTGGACATTGACTTCCTCTCTCAGTGAGACCTGCTTAAGGAAAGCACTAATACCTGGGTCTAAAGAGTACATCTAATCAGGGATGTTAGTTAAAATGTTCAACAATATTGGTCAGTGTCAGAACAAACCCCTGGAGAACCCCTGCTGGACCAGTGTTACCCTTTCGCTGATGGATTACAGGGACATGAGAGTTAATAACTGATATGCCTATATCATCCCCATTTGTATCTTTCCTTTGACACAGAGTCTCACTGTCTCCTGGATAAGTGCTGCAGCATCATAGCTCACAGCAACTTCAAACTCCTGGGCTCAAGTGATCTTCCTAGTAGTGGGCACTACAGGTGCCCATCACAATGCCCAGTTAGTTTTTTCTATTTTTAGTAGAGGTAAGGTCTCACTCTGGCTCAGGCTGGTCTCCATCTCGTGAGCTCGAGCTATCCACCTGCCTTATCCTCTCCGTGTGCTAGGATTACAGGTGTGAGCCACCTTACCTGGCTCATTTCCATTTCTTCTGCCATCTTACCCTGCTTGTGGCAACTCAAATAGTCGGTTAAACTGCACTCTGTACTTGCGTAATGCTGGGGACCCAGCAGTCACCAAGACAGCCTTGGGCTCTGCCTCCATGGATCTCACCATCCAGTGTGATACGAGAGTAGATGACAGACCCATCACCAGAGAGTGACTGGTTAGATTAATCAGGCTGTGAAAGGGGCAACACAGGCAGAGGGGTCAAGGTGGGATCAGGGGCAAGTAGGTACTGTGGGACCCCAGGAGTCACCTAACTCAGGTCAGGGAAAGTTTCCTAGAGGAAGGAACAGCTAAACTGGATCTTGAGGGATAAGTTCCTACTGTTTAGACTGTTAAAAAGCCGTAGAGGGCGGCGCCTGTGGCTCAGTGAGTAGGGCTCTGGCCCCATATACCAAGGGTGGCGGGTTCAAGCCCAGCCCGGCCGAACTCCAAAACAAAAAAATAGCCAGGCGTTGTGGCGGGCGCCTATAGTCCCAGCTACTTGGGAGGCTGAGGCAGAAGAACCACCTAAGCCCATGAGTTGGAGGTTGCTGTGAGCTATGACGCCACAGCACTCTACCGAGGGTGATAAAGTGAGACTGTCTCTACAAAAAAAAAAAAAAAAAAGCTGTATAAATGGTTCAGCACCTGTAGCTCAGCAGCTAGGGCGCCAGCCACATACACCAGAGCTGGCAGGTTGGAATCCAGCCCGGGCCTGCCAAACAACAATGACAACTACAACCACAAAAATAGCCAGGCATTGTGGTGTACACCTATAGTCCCAGCTACTTGGGAGGCTGAGGCAAAAGAATCACTTAAGCCCAAGAGTTTCAGGTTGCTGTGAGCTGTGATACCACACCACCCTACCAAGGTTGACAAAGTGAGACTCTGTCTCAAAAAAAAAAAAGAAAAAAAGCTGTAGAAAGGGTTTTCCAACAGAGGAAGCAACAGATACAAAGACCCAAAAGTGAGCAAAAGTAGGGTGGCTGGAAGAAGAAAAAAAATGGGGCAAGAGGAGCTATGGCAAGGTCATGTTACATGGGGCCTTCTAGGCTGTGGTGAGGAAGCAATACAGAGACTTCTTCCTGGGAGCACTGGGATGTCACAAAAGGGTTTTTAGTGGGACACGTTACGATCACATTTGTATTTTTTTTTTTTTTTTTTTGAGACAGAGCCTCAAGCTGTCACCCTGGATAGAGGGCTCTGGCATCACAGCTCACAGTAACCTCCAATTCCTGGGCTCAAGCGAGTCTCTTGCCTCTGTCTCCCAAGTAGCTGGGACGACAGGCGTCCGCCACAACGCCCGGTCAAATTTTGGTTGCAGCCGTCATTGTTGTTTGGCGGGCCAGGGCTGGATTTGAACCCGCCAGCTCGGGTGTACATGGCTAGCGCCTTAGCCCGTTCAGCCACAGGCGCCAAGCCAATCACATATGTATTTTTAACCAATGATTCTGACCTCATGACAGAAGACAGGTTGAGAGGAAAGCTTGGAGGTGGGTAAGGTTGTCTAGGTGGAAAAGAGGGTGGCTGGACCAGGGTGTCAGGCACTCCGAGGGGGAGAGGTGGTTGATCTGAGAGCTATTTGGCAGGTGGATGAAGAGGCCTAAGTGACAGATTAGATGTGAGCAGGAGACCTATGGTATTGGTCATAGTGAAGTCACTTCTATGAGACTCACCCTTCTGCCAATGATAGCTACAAACATTGGCAAATAGTAAACAATTCCTTGAAGTCATTGGAAAGCAGCAAGTGAAGGGGGGAACTTGAGGTGCTAGAATCTTTGAAATAAGGGAAGCGTAGAGCACAACCTGGCTTTTTCCTGGAGTGCACTTTCCAATTTGCTGCTGTGAAGAGGAAATAGAGCCCAGACAGAAAGAGAGTTGCTAGACTGAGAAGACGGAGGTTGGAGTCTGGGGCTGCCAGGATGTCGGGAAGAATTAAATTCCTGGAATGGATGGGACCACAGAAAAGGGAGTCCCCAATCTGCAAATAAATTTCCCTGAAGTCACTGGCAAGCTGTGCATGCATAGAACGAGAGTCCAAGAAACGCAGCAGAAAAAAATAGTAGCTGGGAAGCTGCAGAACCAAGCAAGGCTTCCAGCAGGCATGTGATACTGGGGACACAAGGTTGCCAAGCTGAAGAAACCTTGGGAAGCACCTCAGGCCTTGCCCTCGGAACATACCCTGGGGGTGAGGGCAAAACTGAAATGGGTCAGCCCTAAACAAGCCTAAGTCCAATCCTTGAAAGGAAGAAGACCTAACACTCTTTGAAAGAAGATAACATAATTTGAGGCTTTACTTATTTTCTTCTTTTTAGAGACAGAGTCTTACTTTGTCACCCTCTGTAGAGTGCTGTAACGTCACAGTTCACAGCAATCTCCAGAGCTCTTGGGCTTAGGCAATTCTCTTGCCTCAGCCTCCCGAGTAGCTGGGACTACAAGCATCCACCACAACACCTAGCTACTTTTTATTGCAGTTTGGCCGGGGCCAGGTTCAAACCCACCACTCTTGGTGTATGGGGCTGGCGCCCTACTCACTGAGTCACAAGCGCCGCCAAGGCTTTACTTATTTTTATCTATAATGTCTGACATCTGATCAAAACTTATAAGACACGGCAGTGCCTGTGGCTCAGTGAGTAGGGTGCTGGGCCCATATGCCAGAGGTGGCAGGTTCAAACCCAGTCCCAGCCAAAAACTGCAAAAAAAAAAAAAAGAAAGAAAAGAAAGAAAGAAAGAAAGAAAATAAAAAAGAATGCTCACTTTACGGGCGCCTGTAGTCCCAGCTACTTGGTAGGCAGAGGCAAGAGAATCGCTTTAGCCCAGGAGTTGGAGGTTGCTGTGAGCTGTGATGCCATAGCACTCTACCCAGGGTGATAGCTTGAGGCTCTGTCTCAAAAAACAAAACAAACAAAAACAAACTTACAAGACAGCTAGGCACAGTGGTGCACACCTATATTCCCAGGTATACAGGAAGCTGAAGCAAGAAGATTGTTGGAGCCAGGAATTCTGGGCTGTAATGTGATATGCCATGTGAGCACGCTAAGTTTGGCATCAATATGGTGAGCTTCTGAGAGTGAGGGACCATCAGATTGCCTAAAGAGGGGTGAACCAGCCCACATCAGAAATGGAGCAGGTCAGCTGGGCGCGGTAGCTCACGCTTGTAAACCCAGCATTTGGGAGGCCTAAGTCAGTGGATTGCCTGAGCTCATGAGTTTGAGACCAGCCTGAGCAAGAGCGAATGCCTGTAGTCCCAGCTACTCAGGAGGCTGAGGCAAGAGAATCACTTAAGCCCGGGACTTGGAGGTTGCTAAGACGTCAGCTAAAATGTCACAGCACTCTACCCAGGGTGACCAAGTGAGACTCTATCTCAAAAAAAAAAAAAGAAAGAAAGAAATGGAGCAGGTCAAAACTCTTATGCTGATCAACGGTGAGATTGAGCCTGTGAATAGCCACAGCACTCCACCCTGGGCAATATAGCAAGACCCCATCTCATAAAAACAACAACAGCAACTTACAAGATATCCTAGAGAAAATAAAAAGGACTGGTTGATCGGAAACCCCAAGAAAAATCCAACAATAGAAGCAGAGTCATAGTGACTCAGACATTGGATTCTTAGACGGGAAACTTTGAAATTGCTATGATCAGTATATTCAAGAAAACAGTAGAGAAGATTCAACATCTGGAATCCATTTTTTAAAACAGTCCAGCAGCAAATATAGAACAACGCCTGAAATGAAGAACTCAACAGATGTGCTTAACAGAGATTAGAAACAGCAGAGCAGGAGGGTTAAAGAACTAGAAGACAGGATGGTAGACGTCTTCAGACTGATGTATAGATGTCGAGGATCTAGGGTTCTGCCAGATTTCTACCTTGGATGGGGCTACCTCTGACATACGGGTTTCAGGAGGAGGAGGAGCAACTCTGGAAGGATATAGAATTTAGTTTGGGGCTGGTGTTGAGGTATAGCCAGCAGTCATCCAAAAGGCAGTTGGGTGTATAGGTCTAGAGCTCAGAGACAAGTCTGAACTGGAGAGAGATTTGGGAGTGACCAGAAGATAGTGGAAATGGAACCATGTCAGCAGATAAAATCCCCATAGGAGAGAGTCTATACCATGACAGATGACAAGGGCCCAAGGAATACCAACATTTGGAAGAGCAGCATAAGAAGAGTTCACAAAGAAGACCCATGAATGGTGTGAGACAGCTGCTTTGGCAATGATGGCAATTCATATCTTCACTTTCACGGAAGTTTGTGTGAGAATACTGGGGTTGTTTGGCCTTGTAGTTATTTTTCTTTGAGGGGGATGATTTGACTTTGGATGTAAACGATTCACCTAATCACAGCTAGCCTTGCAGTTCGTAGCCTTTGCTGAGACAGTCCTCTCACTTCTTTAAGACTTGGCCCAGTCTCAGCTTGGATATCTGAGGTTAAGAAGGAGAGGGCATGCCAAGCATGGGAAATGGTGTGAGCCAAGGCCTGGGCAGAGGAATGACTTTGGCATTTCCAGGGAAAAGTAATTGATCCAATTGGCTAAGAGTGGAAGGTGTGTGCAAAAGGCAAAGTTATCACAATTCAATCAAATGAGCCTTTGATCCCTGAGACAGTTAGGTGGTATATCCGTTATCTACTGCTACATTACGGATTACCCCAAAACTTAAAACAAAAATAAGGATATATTATTTCCCAAAGTTCCTGAAGGTCAAGAATCCTGGAGCAGGGCGGCGCCTGTGGCTCAGCGAGTAGGGCGTCGGTCCCATGTGCCGAAGGTGGCGGGTTCAAACCCAGCCTCGCCGAACTGCAAAACAGAAAAATAGCCGGGCGTTGTGGCGGGCGCCTGTAGTCCCAGCTACTCGGGAGGCTGAGGCAAGAGAATCGCCTAGGCCCAGGAGTTGGAGGTTGCTGTGAGCAGTGTGACGCCACGGCACTCTACCAAAGGCGATCGAGTGAGACTCTGTCTCCACAAAAAAAAAAAAAGAATCCTGGAGCAGCTTTGCTAGGTGGTTCTGACTCAGGATCAGGATCTTTCATGGAACAGCAACCAAGATGTTAGCTGGAGATACAGTCGTCTGAAGGCTCCTAAGGCTTCACTCAGATGAATGATCTCCTCCCATGGCTTTGGCAAAGGCCTCAGTTCCTTACCAGATCTCACTGCGCGGTGCTGCTTGAGTGTCCTTACAATATGGCTGCTGGCTTCCTCCAGAGCAAGTGATCTGAGAGAGAGAGAGCCAGGCAGAAATTGCTGTCTTCCATGGTCTACCCACAGAAGGCACACACTGTCATTTCCACAGTATCCTGTTGGCTATGTAGGTCGGTCTTCTTTTTGTGAAGAGATTGCACAAGGGTATGAATACCAGGAAGTAAAGATCATTGGGGACTGTCTTGGAGACTGCCTACCACAGAGAACAATAGGAGGGTTTTAAGTAATTGTTTATTCATTCATTTAACAATTATTTCTTGATTATCTTCTCTGGGCCTGGCTTTGCCCTCCTGGGGCTCACAGTTTGGTGGAGGAGACAGGCTTGTCACCACACAGCGATGACCCAGAGGAGACAGGACTGAAATGGGGGAGTCCAGGAACTCGTGGCAGCTCTCAAGGGGCACCTGATCAAGCCTGGTGCATCAGGGAGGAGGCAAAATTGGAGATGATGCCTAAAGAATGAGAAAGACTTAGGGAAATGGGGAGTAGGGGGAAGGTGTTCTAGGCAAAGGCAATGGCATATGCAAGATCTGGGTACCAGGCTGTGTGTATATCCAGGGGCTGTGGGAGGTCAGTGTGGGGTAGAGTCTGAGGAGGAGGAGCTAATGAAGGGAGATGAGGAAAGAGAAGTAGCCAGGACCCAGTCTTTGATGGGCCTTGAATGCCACCCTGAGGAACTTGTATTTTATTTTGAAACAAATAAAGTAGGGAGCCATACAAGGGTTTTGAGCAGAGGAGAAATAGGAATTTTTGAAATATCTTTTAGGAGTCATGTGGGAAAGCACTGGTTTGAGTGGGGCGGTAAGAATGAAAACCAGGAGACCAGAGAAGTAACTGGTGTTGAAGGGAGTCTAAGCTGGACCAGGCATGGAGCTGGAAAGGAAGGGATGGATTTTAGAAAGAGATTCGGGAGCCAAAATGAGCAAGCCTTCATAACTGGCTGCAGGGTAGAATAAGGAGAAATTGATGCTGAGATGAGTCCTCAGGGAGCTGGAATCCAAGGATTTTCCCTATGGAGTCTAACCCTCCTGTCTTTCTTCAAACAGTCCGTGCTCCCTCCTTTCCCCAAAGTCGTTACCTTGAATGTATTTCCTGCGCCTCATCAGACATGAGCTGTGAGAGGGCCCGGGAGCAGAGCCTCCAATGCCGCAGCCCTAAAGAACAGTGTCTGGAGGTGGTGACCTACCGGAGCCTAGAAGGTGAGCCCCAACCTGCCAGCAACTCCTCCTCCCTGCTTTGCTTCTCCCCAAGGCTCCATGTGATGATTACCCCAAAGTAACAGAAATATAAGCAAGGGGGGAAAAGTTAGTTGTCTCACACAGAAAAGCTCAGTGAGGGCGGCACCTGTGGCTCAGTGGGTAGGATGCTGGCCTCGGCTACCCACTGAGCCACAGGTGCCGCCTCGGCCGAACTGCAAAACAAAAAAATAGCCGGGTGCTGTGGCGGGCGCCTGTAGTCCCAGCTACTAGGGAGGCTGAGGCAAGAGAATCGCTTAAGCCCAAGAGCTGGAGGTTGCTGTGAGCAGTGTGACGCCACGGCA
>CAUYON010098714.1:0-22026 GCA_963573935.1 Arctocebus calabarensis | reverse complement strand
AGAAAATATTTGCAGGTTATGCCTCCGACAAAGGTTTAATAACCAGAATCCACAGAGAACTCAAATGTATTAGCAAGAAAAGAACAAGTGATCCCATCTCAGGATGGGCAAAAGACTTGAAGAGAGACTTCTCTAAAGAAGCCAGGTACACAGCCTACAGACACATGAAAAAATGCTCACCATCCTTAATCATCAGAGAAATGCAAATCAAAACTACTTAGAGATATCACCTAACTCCAGTAAGATTAGCCCACATAACAAAATCCCAAAACCAGAGATGTTGGCATGAATGTGGAGAAAAGGGAACACTTCTACACTGCTGGTGGGAATCCACACTAATATGTTCCTTTCGGAAGGATGTTTGGAGAATACTTAGAGATCTAAAAATTGACCTGCCATTTGATCCTATAATTCCTTTACTAGATATATACCCAGAAGACCAAAAATCTTGTCCATTTTTTTAATCTCTTGAGTATTGCTGATAATATTTTTAATCTAGAACTAGGGCCTGAATTGTCCTCATATCAGAATCGAGTACATAGGGTTCTTATTTCTCCATTCTTACGATGCTTTACTAAGAATAATGTGTCCCACATCCATCCAGGTTAATATAAAGGATGTGAAGTCTCCGTCTTTTTAGTGGCTGAGTAGTATCCCATGGTATAAAAATACCACAGTTTGTTAATCCATTCTTGAGTTGGTAGGCATTTAGGCTGTTTCCACATTTTGGCAATTGTAAATTGAGCTGCAATCTGTACTGCTAAAGCCACTACAACCAAAGCAAACAGACAACCTACACATTGGGAAAGGATATTTGCGTATTTTGATTCAGACAAAAGTTTGGTAACTAGGATCTACAAGAGAGCTCAAAGTAATAAACATAAAAAAAGCCAACAATCCCTTAGATCACTGGGCAAGAGAGATGAATAGAACCTTCTCTTAAGAAGACAGATGAGTGGCTTATAAACATGTGATAAAATGCTCATCATCCCTAATAATTACAGAAATGCAAATCAAAACCACCATGAGATACCATCTTAACCCCAGTGAGAATGGCCCACATCACAAAGTCCCAAAACTGCAGATGCTGCCATGGAAGTGGAGAGAATGGAACACTTTTACACTGCTGGTGGGACTGCAAACTATTACAACCTTTTTGGAAGGCAGTGTGGAGAATCCTCAAAGAACTCAAGCTAGACCTTCCATTTGACCCTGCAATCCCACTGCTGGGCATCTACCCAGAAGAAAAAAATCCTTTTATCACAAAATCTAATTCCTTATAAAACATTTTCCTTTTTGCTACAATATTTTCTTCTTTTTATCTGGGAAATTTAGTTTCAGGTTTCCTTATAACTACACTCTGATATGGTATAGTTCAAGTGAGTAAAACAAATTCTGGGTTAGCTTATTACTCGGATAAATATTCATCCAACTATGCTTTCAAAGATCCTCTTCTGCCACTTCATAATTCATGCTCACCACAAAATACAAAATAGGGTACACTTGGATAAAGGATGAATATTTACTAGATCTTGTTATGTGTTATTCCACCTAGATTATAGCATGACTTGCTTCTTGATTTAGTTAGACCTCCAGTCAAATGTTATAAAGAAGTTTCCTTTATATAAATAGCTCCCACCTCCTTATTTTTCTCTTAGATTATTTTCTACTTTATTTTGTATGATTTATTCATTTTAAAATGTGTTCTCCCATTATTCTGGGAGCTCCAAAGCATAAATATTGCTTGTATTAATATTATGTGCCACCATATTTCTGTTGTCTTAAAAAATGCCCAGCACTAGGAAGCATTCATCAATATTTGTTGAAAAATGCTCTGATCTACAAGACACTCAGAAAGAAACACAAAGAGGAAATTAATTGTAGACGACTAATCTATTCTCAGTATTAACTTTTATGAGTTAGAAAATGGAATTTAAAAAATAGAGAATCCAAAGGATAGAGAGTCCCCTGAAGCATTACAAACATGTGACACTAGATTAGAAATTGTGGCGTGTTGTGTTGGAGACATATGGGACAGGAACTCTCCTTCTTCTCTTTTAAGGTCCCTTGGCTCCAGAAAGGTAATGGAGAATATCTAAGAGCTCTTCAAGAAAATATATAGATTAGTTGAGAGATAAATTGCTGACAAACACATAGAGATCTTGACTCTTGACAAACAGTTTGCTTCAACAGAGGGTACATTCTGCACTGGGCACTGGGATTCTATTTAATCTGTGAATTTTTGCTGACACTGAAGTGAAAGAAAACCACCCCCAAAACAAAATTGCCTGAGTTACATCACTTTGGATGCCAGAATAGGACAAAGATTGAGAAGAAAAGAAGAAATAAATGCCCCATCCCTGCCAGTACCATAGTGGCATTTGTGTGAGACAGTAGAATTAATATCACCATACTTAATGTTAATTAGAGTTTCTCAGAGGAACAGAACCAATAGCATACATAAAATGTATTATAAAGAATTGACTTACATGATTATGAATGCTGTATAAGTGCTAAATACGCAAAACTGATGTCCCAATTCAGGTTCACAGTCTGAACACTGCTGTACAATTGGGAAGATCTCAAATCCAGGTTTAAGTCCCAAAGGCAACAATAGGTTGCTATACAAACCAGGAAGAGCCAATGTCTAAGTTCAACAGCCATTAGGTAGAATAATTCTCTCTTACATGAAAGAGAGTCTGCCTTCTTTTCTATTCAAACCTTCAGCTGGTTGGATGAAGTCCATATGTATTATGGAGGATAATCTGCTGTACTCAGTCTGCTGATTTAAATGTTAATCTCAAACAAAACCATCCTGATAGAAACAGCTACAACAATGTTTGACAAAATATCTAGGTACCCCATATTCCAGACAAGTTGACACATAAAATTAACCATCATATCTCCCCATAGAAAGATTATAGGCCAATTCTAAGTTTGTCAGAGTTAAAACTTAAATGACAAAGTGACCAAACTTAACTAGAAGTTATGACACAATCCCAATAACGATGTTGTTATTGTCATTGTACTAGAGAGAACAGGTGGCTGTTGTAGAGTATCTTGTGACAAATATCAATTTAATTTATGGGAAAAACATAAGTTACCTATTGCTGCAAAAGCCTTAAAATTGATAGCCTATCAGAAAATGAACACATTAAGCTTTTTTTTTTTTTTTTTTGGACACAGACTCTCACCATGTTGCCCTCTGTAGAGCATTGTGGCATTACAGCTCACAGCAATCTCAAATTCTTGGGCTGAAGCAATTCTCCTGCCTCAGTCTCCTGTGTAGTTGGGACTATAGGTGCCTGCCACAATGCCCAGCTATTTTTTGGTTGCAGTTGTCATTGTTGCCTGGCAGGCTCAGACTGGGCTCGAACCCACCAGCTTCGGTGTATGTGGCTGGTGCCCTACTAATTGAGCTACGGGCACAAAGCCTAAGCTTTCTTTAAGAAAGAAGATGGGAGTAATGGATTGTTGGAGGGATAACTTTCAATGTTTTGATGTACTCATATAAATAGCTTCAAAATACTATGCAAAATTTAATTTTCAGTCTTTTCAGCAAAAAGTTTTGGGAAAAAGGGTTATCCACATGTACAAGAATTAACTGAAACTTACCAAGTTCCAACTATATTCAAAATAAAAATTAACTCTAAATAGATCAAAGACCTGAACAACAAGAGATTCAGCTATCAAATTCAGAAAAAAAAATATAGGGAGCAACTTCATGACACTCAATTCAACAACAATTTCCTGGACATTACAACAAAAGAAAAAAAGGTAAATTTGACTTAATTAAAATTGAAAACTATTATTTATAAAAGGACACTACTGACAATGAAAAGGAAATCTACTGAATGAAGAAAATATATTTAAATTATATATTTGATAAGAGATTCACATTTAAAATTTATTTGAGAAATCCTGCAATTCAAAGCAAGCATTACAATTGAAAGATTTAAAAAACTGGCAAAATGAACAAGCAATCATGCAAGTGCAAAAAATAAAAAATAAATAAAAGACATCCAAATCGGAAAAGAGGAAGTTGAATTATCTTCTTTGCTGATATTACACTTAGAAATCCCTAAATAGTCCTCCAGACAAGTACTAGATTTGACAAATGAATTCAGAAAAGTCTTAGTTACAAAATCAACATATGCAAATCAGCAGCACTGCTATATACTAATAATTACCTAGATGAGGATCAAATCAGGAATTCAATCTCATTTATAATAGTTGCAAAAATAAATAAATAAATAAATAAAATATAGGAATATACTTAACCAAGAAGCTGAAAAATCTCTACAAGGAGGACAACAAAACACTGATGAAAGAAATCGTAGATAACACAAGCAAAAGGTAAAACATCTCATGCTCATAGATTGGAAGAATAAATATTGTGAAAATGATCATACTATCCACAACAATCTACAGTTAATGCAATTCCTATTAAAATATCAATGCCACTTTTCACATAATTAGAAAAAAAAAAAACAATCCTAAGATTCATATAGAACCAAAAAATGGCCGAATAGCCAAAGCAATTCTAAGCAAACAGAAAAACTTTGGAGGCGTCACATTACTCAACTTCAAATTTTAATACAAGGTAATAGCAACCCAAAGAGCATGGCACTGGTATAAAAATAGGCAACAGATCAATGGAACATAATGTAAAACTCAGGAATAAAGTCATATACCTACAAGTAACTGATATTTGACAAAGGCAACAAAAATATATACTGGGAAAAGGATGCCCCATTGAATTCAATAAGTAGTGCTGAGAGAATTGGATGAAACTGGATCCCTATATTTCACCATAAACAAAAATTAATTCAAGATGGATTAAAGATTTAAATGTAAGACCTTAAACAATGAATTTCTAGAACAAAACTTAGGAAATATTCTTTTGGACATTGGCCTAGGCAAAAAATTCAAGAGTAAGTGCCCCAAAGCAAACACAACAAAAGCCAAAACAAAAGGATTTAATTAAACTAAAAACCTTCTCCAGAGCAAAAGAAATAATTGTTAGAGTAAATAGAAACTCTATAGAAGGAAAAAATATATATATTCACCATCTATATGTCCAACAAAGGACTAATATCAAGAGTTGATAAGAAATTCAAAGAAATAAGAAAAAGAAACAATTGCATTGAAAAGTGGGGAAAGGACATGAACAGATTTTTTTTTAATTACAAATGACCAACAAATACATGAAAAAATGCTCAATATCACTAATAATCAGGGAAATGCAAATTAAAACCACAAATTAAATGCAAATTAAAAACACCTACTTTATCCTAGTCATAATGGAGATTATTAAAAAGTTAAAAAATAATAGATATTGGTACTGATATAGTAGAAAGGGAATACTTATCCAATGTTGAGTGGAATTTAAATTAGCAAAACTTCTAAGAAAAACAGTGTGGAGATCTCTCAAAGAACTAAAAGTAGATCTATCATTGGGTCAAGCCATTCCACTACTGGGTACCTACCCAAAGGACAATAATTTATTTTATCAAAAAGACATATGCACTTATGTGTTTAGTGCAGCACAATTAAAAATTGCAAGAATAGGGAATTAAACCAAGTGCCCATTAACTGAGGACTAGATATAGAAAATGTGTTGCATTTACTACATAGAATACTACTCAGCCTTAAAAAGGATGAAATAATATTTTTTACAGCAACTTTAAAGGAACTAGATGCAATTATCTTAAGTGAAATGACACAGGAATGGAAAAACAAACACCACATGTTCTTACTTATAAGTGGGAGCTAAGTTACAGTACACATGGGCATATACAGTGGTACACTGAACACTGAAAATGGAAAAGGGGGAAGACTTACTGCAAGGGTGAGAGGAGAAAAACTACCTACCAGATGCAATGTACATTATTCAGATGGTGGATACAAAAAACAGATATTACCACAATACAATTCATCCATGTAACCCCAAACTAATTGTAACCCCAAATCTATTTAAATATATTTTTAAAAAAATTTCAAAGGTCTAGAATGATATTTTTTTCAAAGACACTATGCAGAGGGGTAATAAGTATAGGAAAACATGCTCAACATTACTAATGAATAGGAAATACAAATCAAAATCACAATGAAATGCCACTTCACAGTCATTAGGATGGCTATTATTAAAAAGCATATGATAATCTTAATAGAAGCAGAAAATGAATTTGATAAAATCCAACACCACTTCATGACAAAAACCCTCAACATTATAGGCATTGAAGGAATATACCTCAAAATAATAAAGGCCATATGTAGCAAAGTCATAGCCAAAAGCATACTGAATAAGGACAAGTTGAATGCACTTGTCCTAAGTGCTAGAAAAATACAAGGATGCCCACTTTCACCTCTCCTATTCAAAACAGGACTGGAAGCCCTAGCCAGACAATCAGGCAAGAGAAAGAAATAAAAATGTATCCAAATTGGAAAAGAAAAATCAAATTACCTCTGTTCACTGATGATATGACCTTTTATCTAGAGAACTCTAAATATTCTACAAAAAAACCTCTAAGATTTAATAAATTAATTTATTAAATATTTAAGATGCAAAATCAATATTCAAAAATCAGTAGCATTACTATACACCAGTAATAATCTAACTGAGAACCAAATCAGGAAGGCAATCCCACTGACAACGACTACAAAATGAATAAGCTATAGAGGAATATATTTAACCAGGGAGGTGAAATATCTCTACAAGTAAAACTACATAAAACTGGTGACAGAAATTCTAGCTAACACAAAGAAATGGAAAAACATTTTATGCTCATGAATTGGTAGAATCAACATCATAAAAATGCCCTTACTGCCCAAGGCAATCTACAGAGTCAATGAAATTAAAAGACCAACATCGTTTTTTATAACAATGGAAAACCAATGCTAAAATGTATATGGAAACAAAAATGATCCTCAATAGACAAAGCAATCCTAAGCAAAAAAGATGAATCCAGAGGCATCACCTTACCAAACTTCAAACTATACCACAAGGCTATTGTAACCAAAATAGCATGGTACTGGTATAAAAGTAGTCACATACATCAATGGAAAATAATAGATGGCCCAAATAGAGCTAAACAACTACAACTAACTGACATCTGCAAAGGTGACAAAAACATCCACTGGAGAAAGGACAACCTTTTCAATAAATGGTGGTAGGAAAATTGGATCTTTATATGCAGAAGAATGAAACAGGATTCCTATCTCTCACCATATACAAAAATAAACTCAAGATTGATTAAACACTTAAATTTAAGACCTGAACCTATAAAAACACTAGAAGAAAATCTAGGAAAAACTCTTCTAGACGTTGTTTCAAGAAAAGAATTCATGACTAAGATCTCAAAAACACAAGCAACTAAAACAAAAATGGACAAAAGGACTTGATTAAATTAAAAACTTCTGCAGAACAGAGATAATAATCAACACAGTGACAAGATAATCTGCCTAATCGGAGAAATCTTCACATATTATGCAACTATAAGTGAATTAATATCCAGAATTTACCAAAACTTCAACAATTTAACAACAAACGATAACCCGTCCATTAAAGAGTAGATGAAGGCCATGATAGCAATTTTTCAAAAGAAAACATATAAATGGCCACCATTTGATCTAGTTATCCAACAAGTTGGTATCTACATAAAGGAAAAAAATTCATTATATGAACACCTTCACCTGTATGTTTATCACAACACTATTCACAATAGGAAAGATACAGAATCACCTAAGTGTCTCCATCAATGGATCAGTAAATAAGAAAATTGTAGTGTACATACATTTCATTCAGCCATAACAAAGAGTGAAATAATGTCATTTGCAGCAACATGGCTGGAACTGGAGTTGCTTATCTTAGGTGAAATAACTCAGAAACAGAAAAATCTAATACCAAATGTTGTTACTTATAATTGGGAACTAAATAATGTGTACACAAGAACATACAGTTTAGAAAGATATAGACATTGGAGACATAGAAGGGTGGGAGAGTGGATGAGGGGTAAGGGATGAGAAATTACTTAGTGGATATAGTGTGTATTATTTGCGTGATAGGTACACTAAAAGCACACACTTCCCCACTGAAAAATATATCCATGTAACAAAATTAGATTTGTATCCTTTAAATATGTATTTATAAAACCTTAAACAAAAACCAAACCAGCAGAAAAGGATAGTTGTTGGTGAGGATTTGGAGAAATTGAACCATTTATGCATTCCTAGTGGGAATGTAAAATGGTGTAGGCTTTGTGGACAACTGTGCAGTGGTTCTTCCAAAATTTAAACATAGAATTACTATGTGACCCAGAGATTTGACTTCTGAGTATATACTTAAAAAAATTAACAGCAGGAACTTGAACAGACATTTGTACACTCAAGTTTCTAGCAGCATTATTCATAATAGCTGAACAGCAGGGAAACCAAATGTCTCTTTGTGTATGAATGGATAAACAAAATGCAGTATATACATACAGTGGAATATCACTCAACTTTTAAAAGGAAGAAAATTCTGACACATACTACAACATGAATGAACATTGAAAACAGTATGCTAAGTGAAGTACATCACATACAAAAGGACAGATACTGTATGATTCCACTTAACTGAGGTCCTTAGAGTATTATATTAATATGAAGTAAAATGGTGATTGCCAGGGACTATTAGGTGGGAAAAATGGGGAGTTATTGTTTAATGGGTACAAAATTTTAGTTCAGAAAAATGAATGATCTGTGGAGGTAGATGAGAGTAATAGTTATACAACACTATGAATATTAATGTCATTGAATTGTGCACTTAAAATGTTTAAAATGGTAAATTTTATTATGTGTATATGTTATCACAATAAAAAGTTGAAGATTTCAGACATTTCACACAAGTTGGTGAAATATGTATTACGTTTAAAGTCCAGATTGTTATTTTGAAAAGTCAACATAATCAATATCCATGCTATTCCTCATTATATGTCAAATAATGAACAGATCACCTAGAGCAATACAGAACTAGGATTTGTCCTTTTTTTCTGTGATATTGACACCTTCAACAATGTGTTCTTCCAATGGTTATTTCTGGCTATTTGTTTTTCCTTTAAAGCAGATCAAGTTAAACCAGGAGACACAACCACAGCCGCCCTTGAATCCCTCGCCCTGCTCCTTGTCCTTTCTCATAGCAAGCAGACGTAAGACAGTGTGGCAATTCTGTCTGCCTTCTCTCAGCGTCCTGCCAGTTTCCTTGAAGCCATTAGGTCCCCTTTCCTCTTACTGGTCATTTTTAGTCCTTTGTAGTGAAGTGAAAACCAGGGTTTCATTGGAAAAATAACTTGGAGACCCTGGTTTTATAAGATTGATGGTTCTTATGAAAATTTTTCATTTGGGAAAAAAATGACCTCCTAAACCAGTTGCATGTGGTGTGCACTATGCATATTTTGGGGAGTATCATTCTCTTACATTTTCCTGTTTTTCGTCTGTTCCCTAAGAATACAATCTTTTTCTTTTGAAAACTTGGCCTGCTTTTCATGAGGATGAGGCACATAAAAGTTGCAAAAGTATGTCTTGATGCTCCATGTGTGCTTCCTCCCATCAGTGCACCACAAATCAGAATCCTGATTAGTTAACAAGTGTCCCCTCACCTGACTGCCAAACTGGATGCACAACCTCAGAGTAATAGGAACAATTTTGATGATGAGTTCTTTCATGATGGCTCCTTTCCTCTAAGCCTATGTCCCCAATCATTTTGATTATTGTGTGTTCCTAGAATAGAACTACAGTCATGCACAGCTTAATGATGGGCTACGTCCTGAGAAATACATCACATCCTTAGGTGATTTTTTTTCCTGATGCAAACATCATAGAGAGTACTTACACAAACCTAGATGGTTAGAGCCTACCGTTCACTTAGGCTATTGGGGTACCCGATGACTTCTAAACTACAAACCTTTACAGCATGTGACTGTACTGAATATTGTAGGCCATTATACACACTGGTATTGGTGCATCTAAGCATAATAAATATAGAGAAGATATGGTAAAAATGTGGTCCTATACTCTTATAGGGCCACTGTCATAGGGGCAGTCTGTCATTGATCAAAATATCATTGTGTGGTGCATGGACATACTTCACAGAGGAATATTTACTCTCTCTCCTCATTTGTACCGCCTTCCTGCCAGAACTTATGTGAATCTACACATTAAATTGACCCCAAATACAAAACACCATCTATTTGTAGGGTCCGCGGTGTGTTCTGACATTTAAAAAAGTAAAAACAGATATCCTTCATGGCATTTCCTTGATCACTATATAAAGACATTAATACTCTACCTTCCCTGGATTTTAAAACCCAAGCAATGAGGAAAAAAAGAGAGGAAAAGCTCCTTCACAATCTGCAAAGA
Organism: Arctocebus calabarensis; assembly: GCA_963573935.1. Taxonomy (NCBI): domain Eukaryota; kingdom Metazoa; phylum Chordata; class Mammalia; order Primates; family Lorisidae; genus Arctocebus; species Arctocebus calabarensis. The sequence goes on along the minus strand of CAUYON010098714.1, from coordinate 11,628 downwards.
TATATAAACCCAGTGAAGGAAAGACTGACCCATCCACCTACCAGGGGAAAGGTAAGAAATCTTAACAGTCAAGGGTTAATGTTCAAAGTAAGTGAAATGAATGAAATAACATTCTCTTGAGAAACTGACAACCACAGTCCCATGTCTATTAGAGTTGAAGTTTGAATTTACACCTCTCACATGGTAACAGAAAAACAGAGCTCTAAAATAATCGGGGAGAGAGCTGGCCACCCTAAGAAGGTAACATTGGTTGGCTGATTATCAAGCACTTCCTCCTGAAATAAGGACTACACATGACCTATAATGTCGAGTGTCTGGGTGCATAGACAGTCCTCTATCCCAAGATTCCTTGTTACTAGTAACCCAACTTCAGGCCAAGCCACTGACCTTCCAGCTGAGATCCTCAGCAATTGTTTTTTTTTTTAAAAGTACATCACTTATTTTTTTTTTTTTTTTTTTTTGTCTAGGCAATGTGCATAATTAGATGTACCTTCCACTCAATGCTGACCCTGAGTGGAGCAGACATTCTGTTACCATAACTCTGCAGCTGATGCTTTCCATGAGACAATGCCTTGTCTAAACTAGAGTCGCAGGTGTTTTACTTTAGAAAATTGGTCACAGCAGATTCCCTTGGAAACCCAAACATGGAGAGGAAAAGGAATGGCCCCCAGGGTTGCAACAGATGGAGGCAAGCTTTGAGTTCTGTGACATCTTTGTTTATCTTCAGCATTTACTTGCAATTTATTCCACCCAAATTTTTATCTAAATGGATCCAATGACAACCAATTGGTGGTGAGTAAGTTTGGAGCAAAAACACCTGCAGTTCTATGATTTGGTGTTTAATTATTTTGGAGGCAATGCAAAGAATGTTTTTCAAACATTCAAAAGAGAACTAATTCTTGGAGAAGAAAACATGAATTTCTCCACAACTCTATGTTTAGATACTGTGATTAGGGAATAAGTGCCTAAGAAAAGTGCCATGAAATATCCCGTTCATTGACAGAATGACAAATCTTATAGGCTGGATTATAAGGGAAGATAATAGAGCTTTTCACATGCTTGTCTGAATCATCCACAGCCTCCTCCCCATCTTGTTCTGTGTACCAATTAAAAGATGCAGCATGTTTTACCACTTGTACATAAAATATTCAGCGTCTTTGATTTTATGATGTTCCTTCCCAAATCCAAAAAAGCTCAAGATAAGATGGATATATTTTAAAGTAGTAGGTAAAAAATAGTAGCTTTCTCCAGGAGGCAAAAAATATAGCTCAACATGTTCCAGGCTATCATGGCCCCTTCTCCACATGGAACTATATCAAGGCCCTATATTTTCATAAGATTCATTTCTATCCTTTTTCTGGTTTTTTTTGAGACAGTCTCAGGCTGTCACCCTGGATAGAATGGCATGGCATCATAGTTCACAGCAATCTCAAACTCTTGGGCTCCAGCAATTCTTTTGCCTCAGCTTCCCTAGTAGCTGGGACTACAGGCACTCATTACAACGCCTGACTATTTTTAGAGACAGGGTCTTGCTTATGCTCAGGCTGGTCTCGAACCCTTGAGTTCAGGCAATCCACCTGCTTTGGCCTCCCAGATTGCTAGGCTTATAGTCGTGAGCCACCGTGCCCTGCCTCTTAATCCTTTATGGTTCTGATAGTTTTTGTTATCTACATCCTATCAATACCGTATCATAAGTAGAATGATTCAACTTGATGTCACTTTAATGAGAATACAAACTAAGTTCCCTTCAGAGAGCATGGGCGCAGCGTCCTAGATGGTTGCAAGTCTGAGAGAGCAGAGGGAATGGTGTACTGTTGTAGTTGCTGTGTGTAAACTTCAAATTACTTCTAGTATTTTTTGATTAATAAGGGTGGGAAATGAACATTTACCAGATCACTGGCTGAGCATCAAATGCCAAGGGCTATTTTTTTATTCTCACGGAAACAGCATCTGGAACAGTAGCTTCAATTGGAGTCACCAATTAATTAAGCTTAGAAAATCCACCATCCTTGTCCAAAGTCCCTCCATCTTCTGCACCTAGAAAATTTGCTAGTTAAATGGAAATGTTAGGGGCTTCTGAGTCATTGTAAATCTTGACGTTAATAATAAGACCTGGGATGCCCCCTGAGATATGCCATTTCTTTGCTAGGGAGGGGACTTGGGAGACTCAAAGACTAGGGAAATAATGGGATAGAACTGGGATCCCACAGGAAACATCAGTTGTTAGGTAAAAATCCCCTTTAATTACTGTCATAAATTAGCCTTCATTATGACATGTGAGACAAGGGGTTCTTCTTTCAGACTAACAACCAACCTTGAATAATCCCCAAATAATCTATCTGTTTATCTTTTTCTTGTTCATTCTTCTTCCAGTAAGTGTCTGAAGTCCATAGAGAAATTCTAGGAGGAAGATTCAGAGCACTTGTGATGTCTGAGTACTATAAGCTTCACTTATTCAGGAGAAACCCTATGAGAATGTGAACACATGCAAATGGCAGTCCCTGAACTATTTATAGTATAGGGTGGCAGGAAGACCTACTTTCTCAAGAAGCTTACATGTAAGAAGAACTGAGAGCAAGAGTTTGAACAATGCCTGAGGAGGGAAGTCCATGAAACGTTAAATAAGTTATAGTGCAAACATGGACAAAATGCAAGGTAAAGTGGGCATACACATGCATATCAACAAAATTTTAAAACTGTGTGAGATATTCAACACATACATATGCTATATGTATAAAAATTTATTAAAGCAAAACACAATTTTCAATAGTCAACTTTCTAAGAATGATATGATATCTTAGGCAAACATTGAGAAATAAATAAAAATTTGTTGGAATCTAAACCATTGAAAAACTGTTTAAATCAAATAAATCACTTAAGCTGTATGGACAAATGATTGGACTAAGAGCTTTCAAAGAACACAAACTCACCCTCTTGCAAAAACTCATTAGATTATTGTGTATATATACACACATAAACCTACACATGTGCACACATACATAACTGCAATTTAATGTATGAACCTTGTATAACACTTATGTCAAAGATGATAGTAGAGGGCAAAATTGTATTTCAATATCCATAAGGCACTGAAGTATAAAAATTGTAGATAAAATACTAAACCATTTTAAGTCAGCAAAACATGTTTTAAAAGCCTGATCATAAAGGATTCGTAAGTTAAAATGCAACAATAATTTCACATACAGAAATATGTATTTTGTTACAATAACAAAATAAATGATCTCAATTAGTGACAAAAATCATTTAAGAAAGCCATATTGATTCATGTCAAAGAAGGAAATTTCTTAAATCTCATGAAATAGGTTTATGGAATAGAAGGAAATTTCTTAAACCTCATGAAATTCCATAGCAAAAACTGCATAGTGAAATAAGTAAACAAGTAAAGACTATAGTCAACATCCTATTTCTTGCCGAAATATTAGAAGCACAGTGAGAAATGAACAAAGTTTCTGCTTCATTTCAAAACTTTTGCCTTTTCCAATACATTAAAATTCTCCATAGATCATGTTCACATTATACAACCCTACTTTAGAGTTTGAGGGAGCTTAAAATCTATGCATTTCAAGCTCTTTGACTTACTGTAAGAAAACAGGTATGTTTGGGCTTAAGTAATGTGTCTAAAATTACTTCACTAGTGACTAGAGGAACCAAAAGCCAGTGTCTCGTGGAAGAAAAAAAAGTCAGCTGAAAACATTCTGGCTAATGCCAAGTCTCTGTACAGCAAAAAGAAAAACACACGGTCACATATAAGCATAACAATCATAATTAATCATGTTCAAAAATTGTTTATGTTTTATTATTTATTTATTTTTATTATTTACTTATTTATTATTAAATCATAGCTGTGTACATTAATGTATTTATGGGGTACAATGTGCGGGTTTTATATACAGTTTGAAATGCTTACAACAAACTGGTTAACATAGCCTTCACCATACTTTCTTAAGTATTGTGTTAAGACATTTATACTCTACACTTAGTAGATTTGACATGTGCCCTTATAAAATGCACCATAGGTGTGGTCAATAATTGTTAGTTTTTTATTTAACCTGGGTATTAAGTTCAAAATTAACTTTTGTCACTTCTATTTTAAAAAACTATAAGAGGAGTAGAAATGTACAAAACACAAGTTTCTTCATATTAATAACATGTTATAATACCAAACAATGCTCGTAAATGAGATTGGTTATAGAGAGAAAACTTAAAAGATGGAGAAACAATTTAGGTAAAGTCCTCTGTTAAATTTTGGCAGTCTAAAATTTGGTGGTGTTATCAGTTTTCTTGACAAATTACAAAGCCAGAATATATAAACTGTGAGTTTTTTAGGAAGAAGAAACCCTAAATATTTAGTTAGAAATCTTTTACAACCTTCACTTTTTGGTAGAAATGAATACATTACATGTTCTAATAAGCTTACAGAGTAAATGAAAATAAATTTGATATATATCTTTTTAAGTTCCTCAGGTGACCTTTAAAAGAAGACAGTCATTATCCTGCTTCCTTAGTTGATGTCTGTTCTGCTAGAGTAAATACCTAAGTTAGGATTTTATACAATTAGTTTGAGAAGTAAGAAGTCCAGAAACTTATGTTAAATACTCTGATTTTTAGTATAGAGAGCGGGCATAATTAATTAAATTCACCTTCAAATCTACTAGAAAATAATTTTTACCTCTAAGTCTATGGGAATGTTAAACCAATGCTCATAGGTTAGTGAGATTTATGTATTTATTTATATGCTATATCCCTAAGAGATAATACTCTCACCTTCTTTCTCTTTTCATTTTACTTTTTTTTTTCATTTTATTTAGTTATTCATGCATTAATTTATATTGACTTCAAGAGATGTGACCTACAAATCATGATTCTTACAAGGTCAGTATTTTCAAGTATATTAGAATAGAGTAAGATACAAAGGAAACTTTACACATTTAATAGGAGAAGTGACGGAAGGAGAATCAACTCCTTACCCAATACTGTACTGGGCACTGATTGGAAATGTTAGAAGATTTTCAAATTAAAAAAAAAAAAAGTGATTCGGCTCAACACTGCTGACAGGAAAGGAGGTTGAGTTTTTCACGTGCAGAGGTGAACTGATGGGAAAGTACTAGGTGGCAAAGGCGGGGTTGGTGAAAGGGATCAGATCACGTGTGTTTGCTCATTATTCTGGCGTCCTGACACTGGGCTCTGTCCCTCTACAGAGAGTGGAGGTTAGGGCACTAGTGCCTTAGAGGACAATTACATTTCAAAGACATCATTACCAGATTTTTGAGAAAGACATTCCTGGGTTGTAGGAGATTTACATGTCAAAGTCACAGATAAGAACTTACGTTTTCAAGTTTGTCATCTTGGTCACAGGTAACAGCTATAGCTTCAAGATGAAAATTATCATTGCCCCTAGCCCAGGGGATGGAGGAGCAAAGGGAAGGAAATGGAGAGATGTTGGACAAATGGGATAAAGCCTTAATTATTCAGATAAGTAAGTTCTGAAGATCTAATTGTGATTATAGTTAAAAAATACTGAAGTGGGTGGTGCCTGTGGCTCAAAGGAGTAGGGCGCCGGCCCCATATACCTGAAGCGGCAAGTGCAAACCCAGCTCTGGCCAAAAACTGCAAAAGAAAAGTGTAGGATGTACTTGAAATTCACTTAGAGAATTGGTCTTGCCACACATAACAAATCATTTCTACAGGAGGTGATGGATATATGCGTACCAAAACATCACTCTATACACCTTTTATTTGTCAAGTATTCCTCAAGAACATTGGAAAAATAAAATTATCTCTGCTGAGCATATTAGGTACTTAAAAATTCCAGGATAAATAATTTGAACAGTCCAGTTGATATGAATGATAACCACATTTTGGCTTACTGAAAATAATCTGACTCATTTTATAAATTAATACACCAAATTAATTCTTGCCCGTGGGATCTTTACTGGGGAATGAGACTTTAAAATGCAAACGAGGGGAAAGGATTGAGTCTAGGGAGCTGATAGAGAAAAAGAAAAAGAAAAGATTTTTTAATGTTTAGTTTTTACTTAACATTATTACTGGGACTCGCGTAGCTTCTAATTAGGTAATCTCTCACTAACGCATTTTTTCTTTTTTTTTTTTTTTTGTAACTTGAGGGTAAATTTTTCAGTCTTTCATTTTACTAGGTTGAAGATTTTCCCTGGGATTTTTCACATGATTCCGCTGAAATTAAGTTGGATTCCATCTTTCCTTGGGGTGTAGCAGGAATAGTTTTTAACATTAGATGAGATACCACGAAATACTGACCCCTATTTTCTACTTTGTGCAGTTATTAAACCTAAAAAGCCATAGCTCAATAAAAAGTATAATGAAAATCGTATTCAACTCTATTTTTCAAGTACATAAATTCCTCCCTGTGAGTGTCGTGCATTTTTTAAAGAGCATTAACTTTTTCACGCCACTAGGGAATTACGCATTGCACTACACAAAGGACGCATTCAGCGTGGTGGGCTCGAAGGGTTGATGTACATTTTAAAAATGTCATATTTAGTCCATTGAATTAAATTGGGCCTTGGGAGAATGAAGATGTAAAATTCGGCACTGATCTGACTTCAGTGCTGAGCTTCTTTGGATAAATGGACAATCACAGCAGGTAGATGCTTTTATTGGATAGAATTGAACTGTACCTAATGTTGCCGCTAAATCATTTCAGTAATTTTTTTCTCTTTTTATTATGATGCCGCCACATGTTTTGAATAGTGTACTTTAAAACATTTACAAGATTTTTTGAAAAAATATTGTCATTTTCACATTTTACCTTTCAGAACTGCCAAATCTGCTGTAGAAATTGAATCCAGCATTATTGGATATAGGGTTGGATTTAGTGTCCTACAATAAAGGAAAGGGATTTAGTGACTGAAGCTTTTAAACAAACCTCAGCAGAATATCTTCTTTACTAAACGGGTATTTCTCAGTGTGTATTTCATACACCCATTACAGATAGACTCAACGGTTAGCCTTTATGGTTTGTAACCAATCTTCCCCCAAATTTATCATCTGGCAACATCAATACATAGGAGAAGTTGATATTAGAGAATTTTTAAATCTAAAAATTCTTCAGAGTTGTTAGTATTAATCTTCTTCTTTTTTTTTTTTTTTTTTTTTTGCAATTTTTGGCTGGGGCTGGGTTTGAACCCGCCACTGGCTCCAGTATATGGGGCTGGTGCCCTACTCCTTTGAGCTACAGATGCCACCTTCGTGTTAATCTTTTTAAAACAAAGGCAATCTAATCTAAAGACAACTACAGCAGAGACAAAAACGGCCTCTGTAGGTTTCCCACCCCAGGGACTGCAATAAAATGGCCAACATATTGAGTAGTCAGCATAAGGACCTCATTCTACTGTACTAATATCGACACGTGGTGCATGTCTAGTCTATGAAAATTAATTCAACTTGAGGAGGTCAGTACAGAGAGGTGGTCAGCTATGGAGTCTCTATTGTATTAATGAAGTTATCAAAAAAAAAAAACTGTCAAAATTATATTGATTTTTTTCAAAATAAAACTAAAATTTATCATTACAGAAGGAACTGTTCATCCATGTTTTTTAGTAGCTTATGCTTTTTGGATATTATCAGCATTCATATTTATTCACATTGTTTTTTTTTTAACAAGTGAACAGTTTATTAAGAATTAAACAAAGGTATGATGTGATACAGTACAAGCAAGACACTCAAGGTAGGTATAATAGTACTAACTCACACAAAAACTTGAATTTCAAATTGTATAGAGCCAAAAGAGAAAACTAAAATAGAAAGGATCAAGGGAAAGTAATAAATAATACTTAAAATAATATTAAAGAATGTTAAGATAAGCAGATTCATTTCAAACATACATCTGTTACAATCACTTAAAATTCTTATCACACAGATATGATACTTGCATGCACATTTGATTAATTTCTAAATTTAAAAAAATTTAAAAAACAACATAAAGCGAATGTTATTTTACAGGATGTGTTCATTAAATTTTTTGACCTAAAACCTTTAAATGTAACTTAATTCCAGTGGGTTTATTAAATACTTCGTTCTGTCAAGTAAGTACTGTTTTACTATAAGTAAATGTGTGTTTACCATCAGTTAGGCAAGGCTCAGAGCCATAATAGAATTTGTTTTCAAAATAAAGGGATGCGATGAGCTTTCTTGTGAAACTCAGTTTCTGAAAACACACTTTAAGTAGTCTTGCCAGTTTCATAGTAATAAGCAGCTGGTGGTAGAGAGCTTCTGATATATAATAATAATATAAAATATTCATATTTTCTCATTTCTTTCAGTTTACTTTCTGATCAGTAGCTTCACTTTCTTTTGGTCTGATCTAATTTCTTTCAGATTATAGATCCACACAGGTTTTTCCTTACTGAGGCAGGAATCCAGAATAAAAACGATTGAGTTATCAAATTAATTATACATTTAAAATTACTTACAAATTTGCTACAATTCAAAGCCGAAGGAATTGACTAAATCATATAGAAGAACATACTCTATCAATGGGTATCAATTAATAGAGTAAAAGGTTATTTCATTAGTTTTTTTAAATTTACTTATGAATCGAAGTAATTTTTGAATTGGAAAAATATATAGTTTGTTCATTTTAAGTTAACTTTTGATCATTCCAATATTGAAGGCTACAAAACCAGTCCCCAGTTTTTCATCACTATCTATTTATTCTAAATATTATATTACACACAGTATAAACAAATATTACTTTCTCTCTCGCTATTTTCTTCTACTCTTTATGCTAGCTGCTTACTAGGCTTGTTACCATATAATTTGTGAAAGATGTTCACCTAACCCCAAAGAATAAGGACAAGAAGTAGGGTCCAAAAAATTATGTATGCAGACACACTTAGCACTCTTGCTAACAGCAGAAAGTACCCCTGTTTCTTTTAAGAGAAGTAAGAGAGATAGCATCACTCATCTGAACATCAAGACACAAAACAAATGTGGGTGTTTCATGGAGCAAATGAAACCACGTAAGGGATCACCTAAAACAGGGTTGTAGGAATTCAGCAGTGTGTCACTCATTTTCCATAAGACATTTAAATTTTTTTATGGCTTTGTGCCTTAACCACCTTTAACTTCATAGTCAAATACCCTTAGAAAACATACCATTTATCTTTACATGTATTTATAGCTCAAATATATATTTAGGATTTTCTATTAAGAATAATACACTATTCTTATTTTGCCTGAATTCACACAGGAGTAATTCTCTACAGGACTACACTTCATTTACTTTTTAAGTGTGTAACTCTGGAAATGATTTGAATATAATGAAAATGCTATTAAATGCACTTTTGTTGAACTGCATAATAAACCTCACTTTAATAACCAACATGTAAGCCAGTGGTTCGTCTTTGGGGAGAATATTGCATGCATGGTTTTGAAAGTAAAAGGACTCAGAATGTGCCGTTTCTCTTATGTTAATGTCTAACCAACGCCATGAAAGAATCTGAAGTTATGGCACATACATTGTTTGTTAAAAATGAATTCTTAAAACTACATTTACAACCTGGGTATGAACATATTAAATAGATTGAAGCTTAAGAACACCTTTTTCTTTCTTTCTTTTTTTTTTTCTTTGACGACTTTACTGGTATGAATAGCATAAAGGGAATGTAAAAATGGTGGAAACTTTAAGATATTATATAAAATTATAAAGGAAAGTACATAAAATTACAGTGTGAGGAAATCTAAGGAAAATTTTCTGTGCTGTTGAACACGAGCATAACCCTGACTGAAAGGCTGCTCTTATTCAGATGTGTTCAATTACAAAATAATAATTACTTTCATTTTGTTTTTCTTTAAAGCTCCCACACAGCTACACTTAGGGAGAAACATCATTACTTGCAGAATACCACTGGGATTTGATGATTCATTAGCTATGAGAATGTAAGTTTTAACACAAGACAAAGATATGTTTTTATAAAATGAATTGACTATTTTATAATGTTGACTTAATTTAGGGGGGCCTAAATAGAGCATGTAACTATGTATAACTGTGCAATAAGATTCTCTTAATTTTAATACAATAATTTAGAAATACTGCCCTCATTAGAAATGATGATTCCTCCTTGACATTGAATAAAGACTTTCTTCTTAAACAAAATTTCAGTCAGGCTCTTCAGAACTCTGATTCACTAGCCTGACCTTGGGCTTCCATTTTTGTCCACTTTGAATGAGAATTCTGATAATTCAGTATATTGAAAATCCCCCATCCTTGGTTAAGTATTAGACAACTCTGCATAGCTTATCACCCTGGCCTGCCTTTAGTCATAATCCCTTCAAGTCAGTTTAGCTAGAAACCCCTTATTTTGATGTTTTAATAATTTTTCCAGCCACTGACACCCACCCTACTCTTGGTTAAAATCCCCAGTTGTTCTTGTTGAAATCAGAGTTGGTCCAATTTCTCTTCCCCAATGCAGTGGCCCCTATACTTACTGCAAAGATTTCCTTTAAATAAGTCTGCCTTACCATTCTTATCAAAGGCCACAATAACAACATGTGGACTCTGATTGCTTTCAGTTAAAAATAATACAATTGAAAAAATAATAATGCAACTGATTTCATTGTCTTACTATAAAACAACAACTAGTTTTCTAAAACTATCTTATTTCATTTGTGTTAAGTACTCCAGCAACCTTTAGTTATAATATCACACACATATTATAGTCTATATGTAATTAGTGGCAGTCACATGTAGACAATGCACACCTGCCAAACTCCTCCAAACATTCTGCATTGCTCTTAAAATTACTTCCCTCCCTAGATTCCTTACCTCAATGAAAAATACAGCTTCCACCACCTGTCTGGACTAGAAACTGCAAGGCCATCTTTGACCCTTCCAGACTAAAATCTGTAAGATTCTCTTTCTTACTTGGTTGCAACATTTGACCTGAATTGCTTGGGAGGAGCCATAAATTAAAGCTCTTTAAAGAAGTCATGCTCGAGGCACAAGAAGTCATGTTTTGAATTATGACCAGGTTTGGGTTTGAATGCTCTAAGGCAGTGGTGTGCAACCATGCCTGCTTGGGGACCAGCCTGGACAGCTATAAAATACACTGAAGCCTGAATCCCACACCCGGATGCTCTAATATAATTGGTCTGCGGTGTGACCTGGACACAGAGCTTTGGTCAAAGGTACCTAGGTCATTCTAATGTGAAGCCAACGTTGAGATCTGCTTGCATCAGGTTATGATCGTCTTGCAGAGAGAAATGCAAATGCTTGGATTTTGAGAGGATGTGGGGTAAGAGAGGAGGGGGTCCAGAGGACACTGGGCTGTTATGTGTCCTAAGTTTTCTCTTCTCTTTTCTCCTACTCAGTGAACGCTCTGGAGTGTGAGGGGCTTAGAGGATGGTTGCCCGTCGGACACAGTGTTGTTCTATTTCTATCAATCTTCCATCCACAAGTTAAGAAGTCCCTAACAGCCCCTTCAGACCTTTTTTTTTTTTTTATAATTTTATTGAATCATAATTCTGTACATTGGTGCAATCATAGGGCATGATTCATATACATTCAGAAATGTTTTGATCGTACTGTTACAGTTAGCCTTCATGGCATTTTCTTGATCACTATATAAA